>JAUTBT010028986.1:0-19239 GCA_032361225.1 Lepetodrilus schrolli
GGTGCTCGCAGGTTTACTGCAACATTCAGCGCTACGGATGTTGCGGGTTTCCTCATGCCCTAAACTGACATGTCGTGGTATAAGTGAAAGAATCTTGAAAGCGACTTAAAACCCCAATCAAAAAAATAAATAAAACGTTAACGAATGTTATGGGTCCTGTTCCACAGAACGATCGTCGCGCTACCAGAGTCGTAACTCATATCATACGTTAACATCGACTTCCGACTCTTGTAGCGCTACGATCGTTCTGTGGAATGGAGGTCAGGGATGATAATGTTTTTTCATCATATTCCGTGGACCCGTACGCATCACCCTTAGTTTGAACGCAGTCAGAGAAAAGGATGCACAGTGGATTATTACCCCCTACAATCCCATTACCGCATCCATTCAACATTCCTTAACCAAATTGAATTCAGAGCAACAACTATAAAGGAGAACGAAGAACAAATAGAGACGAATTAAGTACCTCTCAAGACATTACCAGAGACGTTATGTCAACCTAACTCTTGAAGGGCTGAGAAATCGGGAAATCATGCGACTGGTTTCCGCAGTAAGTCAGAAATATGAATAGACGCATTCCAGACGACCTGTATTAACAGATCATGTTCCATTCAGATCTATGTATTACATGGACGTATATTCATTTTGTGGTCGCTAGTTCAGTTTCGATCATGTCAGTTGGTGGCAGTCAAGCATTGTCCTCCTATTTGAGAGGAACTTCTGGATTCCTGGTGATTCCCAAGTTTAGGGCTGTATATGCCCCGAGGCGACTTCAAACAGTCTGAGAATTAGTAGAGGCAGTGTTCTCTTGCATTGGTAAACACTGATGCAGGACTAGTCTGGCAGAGATCCATCCGTCTTGATGGATCGACGTTCGGGGAAACCCAACGTTCTTGTTCACTCGATTCATCGTCACTCCTCAGAATCTTTGTTACTATCCTAGGCTATCCTGATGACATTCCTGCAGAACAAAACATTTTTTATTATAGAAATGAAATGAAAGACAGAAAAATCTACATTATATAGTATTAGTGTAATCGATATTCCAGATCCCTACCGTACGATATACGTTGAGGAAATTGCCAGTTATCAGTGCAAAGAAGTCCAATCTTGGCATATGATAGATGGCAAATCAACCTATTTTTTCCCTCTTGACTAATTAACGGCTTAAGTCTGTCATTAAGTAGACGTGCATGCTAGACGTGGAATTATCGTCCAACTGTACGTCTCAGAATTAGGGTCTCTGCACTGTCGACGTGCACATTACGATTTAAGGATACTCCTAGTATGGTAGACAAACTTGGATGCATTGATCCCGAACTACGACCTAGTTGTATAGATGTAACATTTGTGTAGACGTTGCGCAGTTAGTTGTATAGACATAGCATTTATGCAGCATCACGTGTAATCTTCGTTGAACTTTGCTGTATAACACGCACTTTATCAAGCCAGGATTTCTCGAACGAAAACTCAGAACTCAGCTGAGTTTAAAACTCAATTAATTAAAACTGAATTGTTCCTGATACCTGTATGCAATCTTCACTTAACACTATTGAACTGATTTTTCTTTCGAGAAATGCGAATTGCTGGAACTCCGACATAGATCTAAGTCATTTTAAAAGTGAGACGTTTGTTTCGATAAGTCTGGCACACTGGCTGGTTTATTTGCCCTCAGGAACCAGATAGTGTAATTGTATTCAAGAAAAAAACTCTAATACCGCGACTTTTCTTAAATATGGTAATCAATAATCTCCTATAAAGCCTATGTCGATTGGTGCTAAAATAATAATTCCATTTAAGACATGCTGATTACGGATACCTAACTGAAAAGACATGATTTATAGATTCGTTCTATCTTCCTGTCATAGGATCAGTAAAATAGTGCCACTTAGTGATCATGACGCCCTTCTTATTTATGAATTTTAAAAAAAAGCATACTGAAAAAGAGACTGGCCGTTGAAAGCCTCTAATTATGTCAAGACTTCACAGAAAACCTTTTATTTCAAGGTCAAGGAACAGCGATGTGGACTGATTCATCGGTTTTTCCTTTTCCATCTGTTTCAATGTTTCCAGCAAGTGTCACGATTGACTTTCCCATAATGCCCTAGCGGAAGCTATTCCGTTCCTGTCATGCGCAGGCAGTGACATTTGGACTAATGGGAATCATACAGGAAATGTGCCGCCACTTTTAGCTCAAGTCAATGGCTTCTCTGAATGTGTCTCTTTCATGAAAATATTTGGGGCGATTCCTCCTCGCGTAGACGGTGACTTCAGAAAGCCGTTGGTTTTACTCCATCCGTCAAGGAATGTTCAATTAAAGCAGTAAACATTTATAATTATGTTGATCATTCCTTCAATCATGTAATCAGATATAACGCCTAATAACGCACGCCAACGGCAGTAATGTTACACTGATTAGTTACTCATATTATACTTCAAATAGTGTACTTATTTCAAACGATCTATAGAACAAATTAAGGGGATTACTTTAAAACATGTTTTTTATCATTTATAGAATATATATTGTCTAATTTGTGTACTAATTTAAGAGCATAATTTATATTTTATTTTATTGAAGTAATATCACTTCCTCTGAATTATAGTATTATTAGACTGAACCTATATATAGAATATTGTATTTTTTACTTTATTTAATTTTTTTGAATGATGTAATTTCTACCATACAGTGTAGGTGTCCATTTTTTTCATAAGATGCATCCGTTTCAATACGTCTATAACCCAGCTAGCCTCTCACGACGAGGCTAAGTGATTTGCGTCAGAGAGTTAATTGATAGTCCTGGCTGTCAGTTGTGTACATTGACGAGCTTCGATGGGTCAATCTACGTTGGAATATGTCAGCCAAGCCCTACTCCATTCCCACCTATGTACCATACTGGAACTTAATCTATCTGTTTCTTTCGCTATTTATATTACCCTTGCCCCGAGCCGCGCTTCTTGGATATGCGCTGACTTTGCAATTTAGCCTCGTGATTGAAATTTGGCAATGTTTTACATCATGAAGCGCTCGCATCCACTAAGAGACAGCATACTGTGGCAATGCAGTTATCATCCTTGGTCTGTCGGTATCAGCTGGTGCGCGCATGTTTACTGCAACATTCAGCGCTACGGATGCTGTGGGTTTCCTCCTGCCCTAAACTGACATGTCGTGATATACGTGAAATAATCTTGAAAGCGGCTCTAAGCCACAATTCAAATTGTTGAGGCCACAGCACTCTCGTTGTAATCACCAGAGAACAAGATACCTCACGTAGATAAGAGAGTGATGTTCACAAAGGACACGAGAACTTCATGAAATCTCGCCTGTACGAAACGGCGTAATTCTAAGGTAACTGTAATGACAATTACTACGCCGTTGCCAACGTTGGCGTTGAGGTTATATCTAGATGGGTGTTTTTGGTTTTAGTAAGGGTTTCTACGTGTTACTGAGGTTGAATGTGGTACTTTACCTGACATTACGTCATATTTGATTCCCATTTTCCCTACAGAAATGCATCATTGCTATCTGAATAACGAAGTTGGTGACTTCAATGATTATGTAAGATGTTGGCCTGTAACACAGACAAATCATATCGAAATAAGTCGTTTTCAAGACTATCGAAAACTAACCGATAGTTAACGGAAACTTGGCAACTGCTTTATTACTTGATCTTCTGAATGGGAAACCAAATGGAAGCCTATCATGGAATTATCCGACGGCTTCTTTTAGTTCTGCTTCCATTAAAGCTATATCAGATGGGAACCTAGGCACGCATGCCACGCAATAACGGACGTTAGATTTATCTAGTAACACAAAAACAAGATAGTTGTACTAGAGTGTAATATGGTTTGCAACTGTCAATTACAACAGAAGTCGTGATCCATTATTTCGTAGAATTTGGGCATAGGTTATCTGTCATTTTAGGTTATCTGTCATTTTAGGTTATCTGTCATTTTAGGTTATACATGCACGTTTTAAGGAAGGATTATTATTATCAGCATTAGTAGTAGTAGAAGTAGTAGTGGTATTAGTAGTAGTAGTAGTAGTTGTATTAGTATTAGTAGTAGTAGTAGTAGTAGTAAGTAGTATGAGTAGTAGTAGTAGTAAGTATTAGTAGTAGTAGTAGTAGTAGTGGTAGTAGTATTAGTTGTAGTAGTAAGTAGTAGTAGTAGTAGTAGTAGTAGTAAGTAGTAGTAGTAGTAGTAGTAGGTTAGGCCAGTTTCCCTTTCCGTACAAGCCAATATAAATAGATACATATACGGGATTCCGGTCGATTTGCGCATCCACTCAGGATCGTTTACATACAAACCCCAGTTCTCATATTTCTTAGTGAAAGTCGGAGAATTACAACAGCTATTGACATACTCATATTCGTAAAAGTATATATATGCGTGCATCTAATCATGATACCAAATATCTTGCTCGTGAAGACAAATATATCTTGAAGAATGATGACATTTCGATCAAATGTTATCTCGAGTTGTACGTATATTGACATTAACTAATTTTAACATATTAAAATAATTTAATTAGGTTTTGTTATTAAATATGACCTTCATCATCATATATTATTTATCATTTTGTATAATGATCAATAACATTCATTAGAATGAAGAAAGTTGCAATGCATCCACAGTATATTATATTCGATTCTCGCTCTCTCGAACATCCCCTCCTGCCAAATACTTGAAATTGAAATAAAAATCTAGCGCCAGAACGACCATCACCAAAGTCGGCCACACCATAGTCGTATGACGTTAATACTCCGTGTGCATTCAGGATAATATAACTAAACGAAGATGTGTTCAAGGCCTTCCTGAATCATGCTGTCTTGATCCCTGTCGGAATGACGGAATCGACCCCGATATTGATGAAATGACAGCAATAATTGTCCGGGTGATGAATGCTGTTTAAAGAAGTGACAACGTTAACACCTCCAGGCCGACCCGAGGCTTGTTGGTTGGAGACAGGACATAGAGTAGAATTAAGCTTATATTAACATGGAACCGGTGCCTAGGAGCAACAGTGCTGTCTTCAGCGTACGTGGGTGAAATGATAGGTCCATTACACAATCAACAGTAGTGAAAGCTTCTATCCCCTGAGAACACTGCCAACTCTTGATGGAAGCCGTAATGTCGCCATGTACTATAGTTTGGTAGACTATCTCGGTAAATACTTTATGGAATGACAAACAAACAAAAATCAGGTTTTTTTTATTTTGTATGCCCTAAAATGTTTAAATGTTTTGTTGGGGTCAATAATGAAAAATGTGTTTCATATTGCAATCACTAAATATGTATAAGAATTAGTTTATGCAGAGGGGCAGGAGATAATCTAGGGGTGCCAATGCATTCCATGCCAAACTATAGGAAGCGATTTAGTAGACGTTCCCGGGTATGCACGGTGTGATTGAAGATTAGAACAGACAGGAACTGACGTGCGACTGTCACAGCGCGGTGTCTACACGGACACGGAATACTAGTATTAGAAACAGTTAGCTTTCAAATACGTAGTACTAGAAATGAATCATGGGAAGACATTGATTGCATAATATATTTCTTTTTCTTCTTTTTCTTCTTCACAAATATTATGACATGTTTGTGAGTTGTCTCCTGTCGCAGTTTTGGCTACCAGGACACGGAATAGAAACTGTTAGCTTTCAAATCCGTAATATAAGATTGAAACCTTGTTTTTCTTTTCTTATCTTCTTCTTCTTCTTCTTCTTCACAGATAATATGTAATATTTTGGTCCGGTGTGTCTTGTTGGATCATGATCAAAGTAATGCAAATCGTGAAAAATAAATATCAGCATATCTGATGTTCCAGATAACTAAATATTTGGAATACATCTAGAAGATATACCAGTGATTTCCAGATAATGAAATAAATCAAGTTAGCGACGTTTGGGATTAAGCAATGCTATTTGATTGAATACATTCCCCTATCAAAGCACAACAACTCCTTGAAAAGGCGTGATTCTCAGAGGGACACTCAATCAAATCAATTATCGCCCTGTAAGAAACTCTCCTGCCAAGGAGGTAAGAAAACGCACATTGATTATCTCCCTCTCAAAGAATTCTCCTGCCACGACATGAAATACGCCATTGACTTTCGGTTCTTGCAAATTAAGCCGAGATCTCAAGAGGGCAAGATTTTAAAGAGAGAACAACGCCGACAGAAATAAATATTAAAGCTACGGTGATAGCATGAGACGATGCTTGCCAATTTGGATTTTCGATGCATGTGTTTTCTGGATAGAAAAACAGAGGCAAAATTGCCTATACCACACTAGACTTGAAATAAACCCATATCAATTATTCAGAGATAGAGGTATACGGTCGATGACTAAAAGGAAACATAAAGAGGTTCCACGGTGAAAACATTTAATGTATAAGTCGAATTAGTCAATATGCATGGGTTGGGTTATAATGTCAAAGTTTCAAAATTGTAAAGTAGTTTCGTATAACTATGTGGAAATACTAGCTCTTCTGTCTGACATTAAGCATTCATTAACCTTACAAGGATCTAACAAATTGTTATACATTCGAATATTACAATGCAATTATTCGTTGTTAATTCAATATGTGGTGATTATAAATACGAAGAGTTATACCACAAAAATAGCCTACGGGTCTATTTCAGCGCATGTTAATACAACAATGGGCTAGACTACCGTGAATTTATACCCTTGGTCTAGGAACCTACAAAGAAGTGTTGTATGTTATCAATAAATAAGCCTATGTTACAGGGCGTTGTAAAATCAAGCACTAAACAGTGGTTCTGTTTGTTGTCTTGTAGTCAAATAGATCGCAGGTTGAAAGCCAGCCGCTATGTACTCTAGGCAGGATCTCATCTACTGATTGTTCCAACCGAATGTTTGTTGTATATGTAAACACTATTGGTCAACCCTATCCATGCTGAAGGCAACCGGAGATGCCCTGACAAGCAATGCGTGGGCTTAATCCAGACGGGAGAGGGTTAAGAGGCAAGCTTCAACTGCTGCTATATGTCATGTGTTACACTGAACGTGTGACCGTATGCTACTCAGTTATGTGGATAGTAGTGTTAGAAATGTATTGGTGCTTAACCAAGGTTAATCTTCTTTGAATTTGAAATGAAGGGACGTTGACGTGGCGTCATGTGGAATTAAAGGCTCACGGTCTACTACTACTTAAATATTATATACGAACTCTTGATTTGTGAGAGAAAGTGCTTATGTTTATAAGAATGGTATCCTTACAGCGCTATATTATATATATATATATATATATATATATATATATATATATATATGTTAATATAACTACAGGCTGATGTTGCCTTGAATCTGATCTCTTATCTCACGCTTCTTTATACTTCTCTCTCTCTATCTCTCTCACACACATTCATACATACACACTCACGCACGCACACACGCATACTCACACACATACACACACACATATAAATTGCTCCAATTTGCACAGACACTGCCAGAAATTGGACATTCAGAAGGTTATGCAAGATAGAAGTGCCACTTGAATTGTCTGACTGCCTGTATGCCTCTCTCTCTCTCTCTCGCTCTCTCTCTATCTCTCTCCCTCTCTCTCGCTCTCTCTCTCTCGCTCTCTCTCTCTCTCTCTCTCTCTCTCTCTCTCCCATTCTGACTTAAGAGTGTGTACCTACATGGAATCCTAATATTTGCATTTTGCTCACTTACATATGCAAACCCTTGACAAACCGTTATATGCAATAGCTGGTTACGCATTATTGATAAGTTATTTGTCAACTGTGAGCATTCATTGAATACCGGTATCATGATGTAATCGCTCATAATATCCTTCCTCAACCGTTACTTTCAGAATAACGCAAACATTATTTCCTCTTTCTTTCAAAGCTTGTCAATAACAACCCAACGAGACACGTGCTGAATTCCTTATTCAAAGCATAACATTATCAATGTTCTATGGCGTTTCTCGTCGTCGATATACCTCAGAATTGATTGACACGGTGCTAAGTTACACAATGCAGGAAGTGTCACACATATACCAGACCTTGTTCAAACACGAGATGTTACCCAACAGCCTGAAGATCGAACAGAATGCCCACTGATGTCAGACAGTACAGTACTGAAACAAGCTATTTTTGTATTAGGCACAGGAAAAAAAAGAGGTGTCCTTTTCCAGGATCCTAACAAATTCCTAACAGGACCGTGGCAGGACACTTTTAGCTCGGGTGTCCTGGTTTAGTTTTGCGCGTCCAGTTAGTTGTCATAGGTCGGACACCTAACCTTTTGTTTTTGTTTTAGCCGTGAGGTAATTGAAACACAAATCCATACTAAACTGATATCGTTAGCGTTCGTACATACGTACTGTATATGTGCATGTATATGTCACTCCTATCTATCAAGATTAACAAGATTGCCACTATGAAACTATCATTAATTAATTTCAAATATCAATATATTCGCTTTAGATAAATTAAATAAAGAATTATTTCAAACCTGAAACATAGTACGTCGTTGTCAACAGGAATTAATTAGCGATCGCATAATGCTTGTTCGTCCTTTTTGGTATTTTGTTTTGGTAAAACAGATGAAAGAGCTGCTGAGTTCTAGCTTATCAAATCCACTGGATTTCGATATTTTACTAATTAGTTTTTTAAACAAATGCTTCTAAGCTCAGCTTTACATTTTCAAAGATAACATTAAAAACACAATCAAATTAAATTTGTTCTTCATGTGTGAACGATCGATGAAGACCTGCGTTTCACGAAATGTTTGTACAGGTAGCCAGGGCGTAAATCTAGGCCTAAGTTTTCCTCATTTCCTGCTATAGTAACAGCATGGTATACAACCATCAGCTATCTCAACTGACCTGGGAACGAGGCTGAGCGTATGCCACGATTTACGTAATGCATATAGTACGACCCTTTCGTGAAACCTAGGTCTTGTCTTGCAGGTCGAGTCAGTCGGTTCCCCCTTTTAAAGACCAACTGGTTGTTGGGAACTCGTTCACTTAAACGATGGAACTTGCTTCTTCATGCCGTCGCTTGTGATGGAACTTGCTTCTTCATGCCGTCGCTTGTGATTAGACTTCTACTCTTAGCCGGGGACCCGCTGTAAATTCTTAATTGCGACCATCCTAAGTATGCGCCCTGTGGTCGATTGATTTGATTGCAATAGAAATATCTTATATGTGATGAAGAGCTGCGAACGCTTGCATTCCGTTCTATCGGCGACAAATAAGATTGTAGTGGGTCGCGATCAGGGAATAAAGAACGCAAGAGAGTGCAACGAACAGCTTCTATAAGTACTGCAGTACTAGTATACACGACATATATTAATAGGTGGATATCTGCCTGGCCTGTACATATTTTAATACATCTAAATGTAAGTGTTTATACACATGCTTTTTTTAGATGAACAATTCAAATATGAATTCATATAAACAGCGGTTAAAATGGCAGGTGTTGAATACTGATTAAGTTTGCTGATGAAACGAATTATGATAGATATATTTGTATTCTTACTTTAATTAAAATAACTTTATCAACAATAATGCATTTATAATTTAAATATTTACAGGCATATATCTCAGGACGTATATTGATGATTCTGTTCTAATTTTGCAAGGCTGATGAAGTATATTGTCTCAAATATTAAGTTATAAGTATTCAAATCGTGTTTTGGTTCAATAACAATACGGTATTTAAAGCTACACTTCAACCAATTTACAGAGGATTACGATGGAACCAATGTTGTCCACTTGGCTTCACTGATGAACGTACTTAAAGATAAGACAAGCAACAGAGGCAGGGAGGTGCCGATTGGTTCAGGCTCCAACATGTCAATGTGGATTTAAATTATGTTAAACCCAGAAATTACGAGTGGCTACACAACACAAGTAGAACATTTTATTGAATGTTCACAGTTCCAGCATCAGGCGAGTTAACTTATTCCCTATTCGTGAAAATCGGGTGTGTTATTGTATTAAATATGCATTATATCATAGTGAGTGAATGAATGAATGAGTAAGTGAATTATTGTTTTACGTTACAGCGGGAATCATTATATAATAGTGAGTGAATGAATGAGTGATTGAATGGATTATTGTTTTACGTTACAGCGGGAATCATTATATAATAGTGAGTGAATGAATGAGTGAGTGGATTCCTGTTTTACAATATAGTAATGTAGTATTTTAAATAATATAATTTATGAAACAAAGATGATGACCGAGTGGCCAGAGCTCGTAAGAAGGCTATCATGATCACATTTTAAGCCACATTTATAAACATGTAAAATAATTGCTTATAATGTTTTAATACCAGGCACAACGTACATGTATTGAAGTAATTTGCTCTCTCTCTCACACACACACATACACTCAAATACACACACACACACATACACACAAATACACACACACACACACATCTACTGCTCCAATTTGCACAAACACTGGCCGAAATTGGACATTCAGAAGGTTATGCAAGATAGGTGTGTCCATTATCACGTCTCGGAGCAGGGTTGATGACCAAAAACGTGGGCGTTCATGGCATCTCAGCGTTAAAGGAAGCATGTCATTCCCTAGTCTCAAGGCTTTAGAAGAAATACTCATTAACGACCGACCTATATATCCCAGTGATTCACCATTGACTCCGTATTAACGTGCAGGATCCTTGATTGAGATGTCCCGGGGGGAAAAGGTACAGAGTTTAGTCGCTGATTTTACTGGGTTTTATTGGGAAGTAATTTGCTGTTGATTACTGGTGGGTTTGGCGTGTACATGTAATCATGGTAGTACCGTCGTCGTATTTGATCAACTGAAGAGCAATGACGACAACATGCTTGCATGTTCTGTTGACTTGGATGGGAGACAGCTTACATGTCCTGTTGATTGAGACAAGAGAGGCAGATTGTATATCCTGTTTTTCGACACAAGGCAAAACTTGCATGTCCTGATGGTCGAAAGTAAGACAGCACAGGAACAGTTGATAAAGAAACAGTATAGGCGAGGACATAGCTATATTGTGCACCTTCGAAGTATGATGAGTAATTGTACAGCAAAAGAGATATGCCACAACACGTAACATACGTTCCCTTTGGCTGTTGAAAGTCGTGTAGTAACATACTATATATAATATTATTGACCTGGGTCCAGTTGCACGACGCTCTTGTAGGCTACAATAGTTGTAGGGACTTATAACTGCCGTTACAATATTTGTAGCGCGGTCTTATTCAGATAGAGCAACCCAATTCCAATTGTAGAATAATCTACAATTGGAATTTACCCCTATTGTAACGCTACAAGAGTGTCGTGCAGCTGGACCCTGATATTAACATTGTTATTTTGTACTTTGTAAGTTATTATAGTAATCATCAAACAATAAATGCGGTATTATATTCGTATGTTTGTCGTGACTTAGGGGGCATAGCACAGTTTCTCAATGTAAACGATGGCGAAGTAGTCCGTAGAAAAAGTAAGTTTTGCACACGTTCCATTGTCTGTGCCCCAGTATCGTTATTTAGGCAGTGATATGAATGGTATTTTGTTCCAAATGAAGTGGATTATATACAGTTTAACTGCAATCTAAATTTATATCACTACAGCTGTATTGCAGGAAGGTGTATGCATTAGCAATGTGAAGTTGTTAGGTCACTTCCAGGTGCATTCCAGCCATGCATACTCAACACAATTAATTAAGGGCCAGTAGTTTTGAATTTATGATTGTAGCCCTATATATTGTTTGAACAATGAAGAATTCCCAAAAGTCGACAGGCTTTGGGCACTCTTGAATAACTTTCAGACGCATTAGAATAAAACTAGTTTAAGATTCCTTAAGCCGAGTTCCGAAATTTAGGAGAAAATGTTCCTACAAAAGTTAATGCATGTTGATTGAATAGTTTAGCATCAACGTCTTCTCGAACTAAGCTGATTTATATGATAAATGTTAGTGAAAATAAACTGTTCTATATCCCCTACATGCATAGAGGTATACATTAGCATAGCTTCGATGCTCTAGTAAAACAAACCCCAGGTAGCAATGCTTGTATCCCAGCTATATGCAATTACAGTAAATTCGTTTAAAAATAATAAATGTATAGACACTAGAGCAAGGGCACGTATGTTTTGTAAGTATTTTAACAACATTGATCGATATTAAAATCTGCAAAATTTATTCTTAACATGTACAGTTTTAAAACAGAACTGTCCTTTTCAGCATGTAACATTTTCTAATCAATTTGCAAATGCGGAAGGAGTTGGGGTTAAAGCCTGAAGTAGTGGTGGGAATGACTGTGGGGGTGAGGTTTGCGAAATTGCCTTGTTCATTATTCAATTTACCCGAAAGCATTGCCTTAATACCAAATCTGATTGGCAATGCACGAAAACACCCACTCGCAGTTTTAAAAAAAATCTAATATTAAATAATCGTTATACGGCACCTAATCCAAGGATTTCCTAAAATGACTATATTCTAGTACATAGTCTTGATAAATATAATGGTACGTTTGGCATAAAGCTAGGTTCGACACCTAATGAACATGCCTTGACTAGCTCTTGTACCTGCCCTCGCTTTAAACACATTCATCATGATGGTGAGATGGTGGGGAAATCATCGCCTCGATATGCCATGATTAAGTATCACCCTCGAACGATCACATACACGGCAGTCAATTTCCTAGCGTCCCCCTGGTTTTAATGGATCAGCCTATATTAACTGGCCACTTGTAGATTACGCGACGTATACCAGCCATTTCGTAGCAGGGGATTTTTAAAAACGTATCTTCCTTGCGGTAACGACAAAAAAAATACAGGAGAAAAAATGACGCCCACGACATCTTGATAATTGCACTAAATCATTATACATTTAGAATGATACTTATAATATGTGATACCGTTTAATATTGGTTTGAGTACCTGTAGTGACAGAAATAGCGTATGATGTTGGGACATCCTTTTCGTCATGTGCCTTACTCACGTGTTACATGGATTGACAATTGTTTACATTTCTAGTCTATATTCTCATTTGTACGTTCAATACTGTATATATATATATATATATATCTCACTATATCTGTTGCACCAAATGTATTATTATTAATTGTACATACGCAGAGGAAGGTCTACGATTAGTGTTTCACTTTTGTCTAATCCTGTTGAATTTCAGTCAATACAGTATGTTGAAATCAAATGTGTACTTTCGATAATTTAACAATTCGATGTAGACAGTTCAAATAACTTTAAACATTAACCGAATTGTTATTTATTATAATGTCAATAATAATGCACTTTTAACTGAAGTCCTGTTTTAAAACTTTCTTGTAGAATTGCTAACGCTAGGCGTGACCGTGACCACGACGCGTGTTAAACTTATACCCAAGGTAAAGTAAACTTATCCCAATGGCACGAATACTTTGACTGAGTGCGACATTTACATCTCAAGATTATCGATCTATCTGGTCAAAAACAAGCACGGGAGCTCATCTACACATGCGTGCTTACCATTAAACTGACCAAGCGTAAAGTCGTGGTCACTCGGGTCAGACGAGATGGTCATTTGGAACCTGAAACGCCATTCATCATCATCAAATGACACCAAGGAAGGGCGTGTTGATAACACTATAGCCAATGTTCCTAGTAGGCGCTCCATTTCACATCAACGAAAACACGCTTACTGATCGTTTCTGATTAGGATAATGAAACTGGTAATGTAGCAGTTTTCTAAAAGTTACGAAAGTGTGGGATAAGTCGTGGATTTCTCAAATAATTGTTATTGCAATTCCGATTGCAGTTTTCTCCCGTGTGTACATGGTGTATACTACTGTGTACAGTAAAAGCGGATGTACTTATCCTTGTTTGCGTGGACACACTTGCCACATTGTCATGTTGGTATTAGAGGAATATCTAACTAAACGTATTTTATTGATCTGTGTATTTTGGTACATAGATGCAGCCGTCGTGTTTGTATAGCAGGACCACTGTAGATCATGGGATTCGAACCCGAATTGCTGGATCGGGAGTCCGACGCTTATCCGACTTATCCAGAAGGATAACTCCTCCGGCCGAGACAAGTAGAAGCATTTCATATCAGACCCGGCTATTTTGTATCCTCGACACTTTGTGTTACTCATTGGGTTCCTTACATGGGCACGACCTGGTGAAGACACATTTCGTTACTACCATTACTGACCACTATATGTAATATAACTGACCACTGTCTGGACATAAAAGTGTTTTATCTGAGTACGGTGGTCTAGAGGTAGCGAGGCTGCCTCACAAACGGACAGTCCATTGTTCTATCCTAATTATAACTCATGCCATCGCGTAGCACTCTTAAACACACTGCTTCAGTCCATGGTCACCCAGCTGGATATCTGGTAGGGTTGTATAGATGTGGGAATATTAACTTTCTAGCGCATGAAATGACAGCTTAGGATGTATATTCCGCAGTCAGTTGAGAAGGTGAAATGCGTGTGCATGTATCCATTAACCGAGGAAATAATCGAGGTATGAGCGAGTTTTGACGATGGATTTAACGCAACACAAATACGCACAATATTGATAATGTTATCTGAAACTCAATTATTTCAGTAATTTGAAACGGACTTTAAATGTCAGTGTATACAGTTGTGCAGTGCTTGTATTATTTATGGGGTGTAAATGTACTATAAAGGTAGGTTCGTGTATGTATCATGCTGCATGCCAGTTTACATCAAGAACAAACATACTACAACACATGAAGCCCTAAATTAATGTTGCTGTCAATCTACGAACACCAGCTGGTATTGACGAACCAAGGATAAAAACTTCATTGACATTCGACAGTGCGGATTCGAACTCGCTTTTGGCTCCGAATATCTAAGAGTGCGCTACCCACAGCCCCTTATTTCGTAAAACAAGTAATTCCTGTGAGAAATCGAATGCACAAGGGCTGTTGTATGCACTCTCAATGTACTTTAAAAGTTTATATTTCGAAAAGAAAAGCACTTTGCGGACTATAGCTAAAATCGAATGGTCACTGTCGAATGTCAACACTTGGTCTAAACTATTTTCTGCCCATTGATATATATTTGGGAGTCGTGTAGTGTAAGCATTGGATCACAAGTTACCCATTCAATTGTTGGGTTTGCGTCAGTCACATGTTCAATACCAATTGTCAATCTGATTATCCTCGCGTCGCTTCCGAATCCGCTGCGCTCCCTTGGAACCAGATGTAAAGTGTGCCGCTTTTAACCAATTGCGAGTTCTCGGCCTACAGGAAGTACACATAAATGTAGCTCTATATAATGTTATCAACGAAGTATTTCCAACCGTCAACTGGCTCGTGTTACTCTTAAAGAACTTTCAGAAGCATTGGAATATAAATATCTCCTGATTATTTTAAGCCGAGTTCCGAAATTTGGGAGAAATCTTCCCAACAAAATATATGCTGCCCCTTAATTTATTTTGAGGATATGTAATACTTATTATTAATGCTCTGGTACATGCAAATCATTGCAATCAGTCTTAATACATAACTGTATCATATTGTACGTCATGCATGGCGCGTTATGTCACCTTCTAATCAGCTGATATTATTGTAGCGCAATGTATTAATAACAGAACTACAACAACTTCCATCTGATGATAATTATAAGAATACAACTGATCCTAAGTTTAGTATAGTTGTGTAAAATAATCTGATGACATGGTTTATGATGTATCCCCTGAGTCCTAGAGGTAATTCATGACACATTGTAGGACATTTGAATGCATATTTGCAATCAATAGTTTCAGCTTTATTAATGTTAAAAAAACTCCTGTTCGGTTGGTACTTGAGTGGTGTCGACCCTTCAGTTAGCACGATCAAAGGCTCCACAGCAAAATCTCAGAAGATGAGTAGGAAGTACAACTGCATTACTTCCGGCAAAATCTCGCTAGAAAATGTGCACACGACAACGAAGGCATGTCATTTGTAATCATGTTACCTATTGTTTGCAAATAAGTAAATTGATTTGTGAACTATATTTTGGGCTATTACTCATCTTGTCGCAAATGCAAGGATGAAAGACGTATATATATACAAAAAAATTACCAGCATTTTATACAAAATACGGCTTTCGGTCTCAATAAGATAAAATACTATGAACTAAAATAGATCCTTCAAATACTGTCTTTTCAATGTCCAAGTGTGTTACATAACTGCTATTATACAAAAATAGAAACACTCTCATTTTGTTTTCCAATTGCAAATGGATTTATTTATATAGAACTATAGGTTTCAACTTTTCCCGCATGCGTCGTAAATAATGCATGCAATGAATGCTCACTACATTCAGTTCTATATTTTCAGTTCTACTAAAATATTATTTTAATTTAACTCCGCAGATAATTTAGATTTGGTGAACTGGTAAAAGGAATTGATGTTAAGGTTCAAAATGTGTTGGCTGAAAGAAAAAAAGGAAAAACGTTTTCTACTGTGCACGTGACGTTTTGTAATGGTGGTTCTGTCTAGTAGCGTGCGTGGACTGAATTAGTGTTATATAACATATACTCTATACCATGAATGAGATACGCAGCTAAAACTGCTTCAAGCTGCTCACATACATGTATAGCGTTGGATAGTTATTATATAGGAAGCGCCAAAGATAGAGATCCTGTACTGAAGTTCCAGACAAAGACCTCCTGGAAGCTTTCACCGGTTGTCGTACGGAATCATGGTCGTATTGCCCTTCATGGAACGCCTTTCAAGACAAGGTAACATTATCATTAGTTAATGTATCTGTCCTTTAGCTATTACACACAGTGTCAGTGTTAGTTAAAGTTTTGTGCATACAGAGCATTCAAATAGGCATGCAACAACATCAAAGACACATTTTACATTCAGTATTCCTATAGTAATCTGTCTTCGTTCATCAGGCTTCCTTTACTTCATGATCAACACTATCAGCAAGTCCTACAAACTTACCCATATTACACCGTGAACTATATTATTAGATCAAATACAATTCCTTGCCCTGCTATATGCAGAAATATTCATGAAGGACAAAAATTGTTATACCCGTATGGAGGAAAGAAACACTAAATTGTGTGTTACGATAATACTAGAATGATGCAATTCCTTCCGTCAAAGAAGTTTCATTTTGACTTTTAAACATATTTTGAAAAGAAAAATATTTCAATTGTCAATATTCTAAAAACAAATCGAAGAAATTACCACGAAACGTCTTTGACAAGGACAGTTCCCACTGCTGCCATACTGCGTCAACGTACTTGACCTACTGCTATCTGTTCCCAACTGACTTCAAATACCATTGAATATGTACAACTATTGAATCACAATAGTTGAATAATCAACATGTTATCTGACCATAGTCCGACCTAGCTCCATAATGTCTTAAGCCGTGTTCACACTCAGTCTTAAACCGGTTTGAAACGGCCTTAAACCGACTTGAATGACTCGATCCGAATTAACTGTTCACACTACAGACATTTCAAACCAGTTTCAAACCAGTTTACTCACACCACATCTTAATCCGGTTTGACAGTCGATTCGGATTGAATGGAAATCCCTAGCCAGAATGCTGTCAATACCAAGTCAATACTGTATATAATACATATGGCTGAAATAATTACACCTGTCTATAGTAAATGTGGTAAGTTCGATTGTGGTGTCAGTGTGAACACAGCTGTAATCGTCATATTGGCCAGTGCAAAACAATTATCAATATTTAATATGGGATAACGTATTGTAGTTGGTTTACCGTCCACTGGAACTAACACCATCGCAAACGGTCTTCATCAATGTCAACGGCATGGTGATTGTTATCATATCCGGTCTGGTGGTTGTCTAAACTCAGTATACAACATCATTCAGCTCTCGTCCGCCAAGGATACCACTACATTACCTGGTAATTGTTCGTGTCCGAGGGTTGACAGCTAATAACAAGCCGCGTATTATACATAGATCTATGGAATACCATATACTCTGATAATATTTCGGCATCTAATCCATTACGCCATATACACAGGTGCTTCTTCTTTATTCTACGAAATAGTAATTCCATGGTATGTGAAGCTACACAATAAGCATTGTAAATATTACTTTGCCTTGTGCTTCGAAGTAGAAATGAACGTTGTCAGGCAAATGGCTTTTCGCACTTTTCCCCCCGTCCTTTGGTTCTTCTATTACAGCCATCTAAAGATGGCACTACTCAAAACGTGCTAAGTGGAAATCCATACGGTCTCCAATAATGACTGTAGCTTCTGACTACTACGTACGACGTCTCGTGAGCATTTTTATACTTTTTTTTGGCCCAAACTCCAACTAACAGTTTCCCAGTGTAGCAAGTTCAAAACACTCCTATATTTCACCCTATAATGCTCAATAGTGATTTGGACCTAGCTAGACTCAATTAAATAACTCCCCCTCTCACCCAATTCACTCCCTCTACGCTCAAATCCACTACCCATACTACAGGTGTGTAGGTCCTGGTATGATGGTACGTGTATCTATGGAAAAACAACAACGCAATGTTATCTAACGTGGTCTGGAGGGTATGCTCTACGACATTTCGAAATGTTTCAGTTTAAAGCACCCACGTTAAATATGATTATATAACTTTCAATTTTAATTAGGGTTATGCATTGATTATTGCTTGTCTTATATTCCAATATTTATCAGCATATTATTTAGAATGGTTGCATTTAGTCATGTATTATTATTTAATTTTGGCATTGACCAAATATTGTCTCGTACAAAAGACCGAATATAAATAGTATCAAATTGTATTATAATTATCCAATCAACAGGCACAACATTGTTATAGTGTTATTTAATATTATTTGATTTAATAATAATATTTGATATAACATAATAATATATTAATATAGATAAAAAAAATAACTCGAAAACTAATATATCGAAAACTAATATCTCACCCATCCGTCTACTATTGTTAGTAGTAGACTGTTATTTTACTATCAAAATAGTATATTATCATGTTATTATATGAAATAATATTATTACATCAAGTACTATCAAATAAGAATGTTTATACTAATGTTTACAACCAAGTGGCAGGTCCCTGTAATTCAATCCCATTATTCATCTAAAATTATCTGTCGTCTTCGCCAAAGTACTATATGACCACCATTTTCATCGAGCTATGCCATGCATTAGGCAGTTATACCTGGTAGCTGGGCGGCATAAAGATATGTACCACTTTGCCAATGCGCTGCATAAAACGAGGCTTATTTGTGCTCGTGCATACCGAC
>JAUTBT010028997.1:0-19235 GCA_032361225.1 Lepetodrilus schrolli
TCACTGAAAGTTTCAAACATTTTACAAATTGCCTGATTTTAGAGATTGACTGTAACTTATATAATCCAGTTTTTGTGTGTGAACATTTGACTACCCCCACCCCCACACACACACACACACACATACACACACACCACCCCAAAACCATCACCATGATCGGCCACCCTAATAATTATTGGATCCTAAGATCCGTTATTTATAACGAACATTTTGTTCATTCTCCCTAAGTATATGACACTATGGCCAGTCTATGTACCCGGATGATGCCTGTCAAGGTTTCCGTCTACAATCTATTATTGCAGAGTAGCGGATATGAGCAGGGAACCATTTTAAAGCAGTTTACGAATGAGATATCTGTAAAAAAAATAAAAATGTTATTTACGTGTGTGTGTGTGTGTGTGTGTGTGTGTGTGTGTGTGATTTGTAAACGACCCAATATCATGTATATTATTTTTCATCTGTCAGACTATCTTAGAACATATTTTATGCATTCTGTGCGGAGTTGATTTTACTAGCCGCTAAGGTCAAGGCCAGAAATAGATCACGACGGAAGGGAAAATGTTATCGTAATGTTGGGGAAGAAAAGAAAACGAATTGTTGGAAATATTCTTTGGTCGAAGAGAAATCATAAAGAGGGATCTTCGGTAAGCATCAATCACCGATCTTATCTGCTCAGATCTTGTGAAATTATCCTTGAATCTCTGAAAAATAATGTAATATTTTCGCAATATTTAGATGGATGATTCGACATGATCATAGTATACATTCAACTTGGTAATAACACTCAATACATCATGATTACTTTAGTAAATAAGATATTATTTGTCAACAACAACAGTAACACATATATTTTGTGTCACCTAAACTTTTGTGTATTTCTCTGATTACAAATCGGTTGACTTTTGACTAATGAAAATCATAAACATTTGCATGTACACGTAGATCTACATTTCGGTAAATTCTAGATGGCCTATAAGTCATAATACTTACCAATATTAAAAGTAGTCAAATTACAGAAAACATAATCTCAAGTTTCCTCTGATTGTCTATATCTGGCCATAGCATGAATAAATGAGATACGGTCAGGGTGACCCCAAAGAGCAAATACAAAGTGATTATAAGTATAATATTTATATCAGTTGTTGTAAAGTAGTATGAAGAGTACGGCTGGTTATCGATACAGATATGAAAGATCGATAATCATCAGCTCAATATCGATCAATTGTCAATAAATATTTTGAAAATGTATGAGATAGGAATATAGGAAAATACTAGGCTCTACTACCTACCAAGCTGACTGACAATGTCTGTATACTGTTCACAGATGATCTTGTGCTTGCTTTCTATCTTCGGGAAGTCTGTTACAAGTAAATAAAAACTATATTTTGTAATCCATAAATCTGTCGATAACACAGTTTTAATATCGATAATCATAACTAACTTATTCCATTGATAATAATCACAATTATCGATATATTTAGCAAGCCCTAATGAAGAGAGTGGCACACTCCATATATTTACCAGTCACACAATCACCACACCTACCTACAAGTAAGATTGTATGTATTGAAAAAATATCATATCAATAATCTTCCACACTTCCTAGTGCCAGTAGTGGTAAGCACAACAATGTTGTTTGTACAGGTGTGCAATATTATTACCTGTTTACTGGTAAATTGCGGTACAACTTTCCCAATACACATGATACAATGTATTTCCATGATCATGATCACTGAAGTACTCAATACAATAATTACCCAAATAATTTGAACAGGAGAAAATAATCAAATGTGTAGCTGTTCGAATTATTAGTATTAGAAAAATACAAAAATTGAAAGTGAGCAGTATTGGTATAATTAGGGACAACCAAATTAGAGTACAAAATATGGTTGTAAATGAAATTGTAAATAAATGAAGGATTTAAAAGAAATATACTGTGTAGTGTCCCTAATTCGGGGTAGCCCAGCTTTCGTACTACTTCCTAAAATGTTGCTTCCGCTTACAATTCTCAAAGAATCGTACCACCTGTCAGATATATTTGATGTCTGACACTTCCCCCGTTATATTACGCAGAACTGCTATAAATGTCATCAGCAAACGTAAGTATGCAATCCAACAAAGTGAAACATTAGAAAATGTAGTTGTGAGCTTAATGCACTTTTTAACGTGATGTAAAGAATTTGCAAATAAATAATTGCAAGCTTTAGAAATAAGACAGTCACATTTTCTGCTTGCAGGCATATTTAACATGTGACCTCAATGGAATGTCTCTTGTTAATTTCAAAATATACGGGATCCCGTTTGGGGTATTTCTTATTTAATTTTGTAAAATTTACAAACAAAATTTCATATTCATTATAATATGTCTAATTTAAATGACAATTGTAGTATTTTTAATAGACAAAATTTAATTTTCAAGATATTTTAGTATTCATTTCGTCATTTTACAGATGGCATGTCGTATTTATGTTAATATTTCTATTTAAGGTCAATTGACATTATTTTAATTATTTTGTGAGTTTAATTGTGCTTCGGAATATTTCCGAACAGTTTCTAAAAATCTTCAAATTTTGTTCCAACTTGATCTCCGTAAACAGACATCTTTCCGTTTACCATGGAAAGGGGTATCTGACAGTGTCATGGCTCAAACCTTTTTGCCCCGAAAAACAGTCATTTGATGTTTGTTTGTTTTTTTAAAAGATTTTTGAAAACATTATTGTGTTTGGATAATTAGAACATTTCAATTTCAAAAGATTGGTCATGTTCATATTTTTATGGCTTGAAAAAAATTAGTTTTGCCGATTAATTTAGGTGGTCACACTATTAGAGGGTTTGAATTATTAGGGTAATTATGGTAGTTTCTGTAAACATGTTAGTAAGTTTCTGTAAACAAAACAGGTTAGCAATCCAAGCCTGTATTGTTTAATGTGGGCTGGAACTTTCACTCTCCTGTTATGTTAGCAATATATAGTCAAGATTTTACACTTAAGAAGAGATCTCAGATTGGTTGACTTTTCTCATTAGTATTCATCCATGTCCTGTGGATGAAAAATAGAGGTACAGATAAGCAAAATGCCCAGGACCATTGATGGATGTTTAGGCAATGAGATGCAGTGGTTGGCGATTAGTCACTAGTGACTTACTCACGATACACAGAACCGAAGAGAACATATATTTTCGTACTCAAAATGTTTCATTATCTTGTGGGTCTCTTTAATTTTATATTCCTTTTGGATTGGAATGTTTAACATTCTCAGTCATGCATTGTCATAATGTAGTTATCATCCTTGGTTTATCACTACCAGCCGGGGGCGGGTGGTAGCGCATTAGTTAGAATGTTGGATTCATTTTCTGAGGTAAATAATAATGTAGAGTTTAGTACTTTGAGCATGCATTAGCCATGAAGTCATGCACTTTATAAATATACTATTTGTTTTATTTAATTAATAATATTTCCAGACATCAAGAACAGGGCAGCCAAGTATCTACCATGCCCTCGTTGTTATTTTCCTGGAGTTCTTCGCCTGGGGACTGGTTACAAATCCTATTCTCAGTGTAAGTATTCTACAATAAGCTGGGATAAACAAACGACATACTTCGTACACACCCAACTCCGCACATTCCGTAACAATGATAACATCACACGAACCAAATGCTCTTGTAGCATGGCAAGACCGATTGGACCGTCATTTAGATAAATTAATTTAAAATGTATAGAAAGACGATTAAAATATTTAGATTAAGCCATTATGTAAAGGAGACATTGAATACTGTAAATCAGGAAATTAATGCGTCACTAATTTAATACGACCTCAAGGTTTTAGACATAAATGCGACAACAATTAAATGCGATCGACCAGGCATCTATTCATGTTTTTCCCCGGACCTACCTGTTCATTATTTTACATAATGCGTAGGAATTAAATGCGGCCATACGCCAATCGCATTTTTCGCATTAATAACCTGCTCGCATTAATTTCCTGATTTACAGTACCAGTATACCATTTCATGTATCCACATTTGAATGTAATATACAAATATATCGATATGATCGTTCCCTTAAATTCTGATGGTAGTATATATGTTAGATCTTCTTTGTTTATGTTACCACTGTGAGTGGGGTGTATTGTATTGAATAGATGGATATTGATTCTGACTTTGGTATTTGTGTATTATATTCCTGGCCAGAGTGACCGGTGACAGATACGAGAAACTGACCATGAAGTGAATGTGTAATACCACATTTATCTACCTTATTCCCTGTACTTGAAGAATGGCAATCAATAAAATTGTTTGAATAAATACTTAGGATTTGCCCAAGTGTTCGTTTCGATCAAGTCGAGCACTGGCCTGTCTGCTATTTTAAAGTAGGAGCCAATTTAACAGCAAAGGTCAGAAGAGGAACGTACTTTGTAATTATTCTATGTATTTCCATACTGACGCGAAAACAGCTTCAGTTAATCAGGGTCTAATTTAATCCAATAAGCTATCATAAGACACCGGTCACGATGGAGTTCCTCACAGCATCACGACTCAGACATTTACGGCTGATATTCTTCCCACATATATTTGGAATGCGGCCTATTATTGGAGAACCACGGATGAGATTGTGAAATAATTAATATAGATCCATCCATTGCGAGATTTTACACACATTTCACAGATGATTCCGAGCCAAATGTTATCGATTAGAGATTTATTAAAATAGAAAACATCTCAAGTTTTTGATTGGCTGTTAATGATTAATAATAGCCCACACATTGAGAGTGGCTATGCTATTGGAAATGGAAACATGTGATTGGTCATTCACCTAGTAGGTGTAAAGGGAACTGATTGAGATGGTATTTACACGTGTATGTCATATTTAACCCTCTCAACACAATTCCCATTGATATTCGAATATTTATCACCCAAAACATATACATGATTACATCTTTATATATCCTTTAGATCAGTAGTATATAGTGTATATTCCTATGCTGAATTATGTCCAAAATTAATATTGGAGGAAACTGTGTAAACATTAGTGTTTTATATTGTAGTAATGAACAATTGTGTATCTTCCAGCTACGAAACTACTAATGCTTTCTATGACTAACAGCCAACATTATATCTGAGAAATGGCTAACATTCTGTCTAAGAAACATTTATCAATCTTTCCAAGAAACAGCTAACCATTCTGTTTGAAAAACAGGTTACATTCCGTCTGAGAGATAACATCCTTTTTTATTTAGAGTTACTTTCAAGATTCTTTTTTCTTATATCACGACTTGTCAGTTTAGGGCAGGAGGAAACCCGCAACATCTGTAGTGATGAATGTTGCAGTAAACCTGCGAGCAGCGGCTGGTACTGACAAGACCAAGGATGACAACTGCATTGCCACTCCAAAGTACAACGTTCTACCACTGTGCTACCACCCGCCCTGAGAGATAACTAACATTCTGTCTGAGAAACAGCTAAGATTCTGTCTTGTGAAACAGCTAACACTCTATGTGTGAAATGTCTAACATTCTGTCTGAATTCTGACTGAGAAACAGCTAACATTCTGTTTAAGAAACAGTTAACATTCTGTATGAAAAACAACAAACATTCCATCTGAGAAACAGCAAAATTCTGTATGAGAAACTGCAAACATTCCGTCTCATAAACGGCTAACATTGTGTCTGAATTCTGTCTGAGAAACAGCTAACATTCTGTCTGAGAAACAGGTAACGTTCTGTCTGAGAAACACTCTCCATGTTGAGAAGCCATAGCACTGGTATCTGAACCGACAAATGTTCTGTTTTCATGGTTTCAGAATGCCAATGTGTACAATGGTCGTGTATTCCATTAGCGTCTATACATTCAGGTGGCACTGACAGGTGACAGGACTGTGGACTGCGGACTGCGGACTGTGGACTGAGGACAGACAAGAGCATTAATGGATTGTATTAGCCAACCAAAGTGGGAATTAGCCAACAACGGCAATGTCCAGATTATCTGACGCAGTAGTAAAATGTCTGAAGCTTGGAATAATGATGTGACTAGACAGTCCTCTTCATAGAGATGAATGTACACTCTTGCATGTCTACCGATGAACAATTAGTCAATATTTGGTTACAAATCGGAAGGGCAACAGGAAGGAACTACAGAATATGCAAGGGATAATAATTGTTAAAAAAATATTTTAGGATGAAATTTAATGATGTAGGTTTCAATGTAAGGTGAGGGGACATTATGCTAATGTGGGTTTTAATTTAATATGAGGGGACATTATGCTAACATTGTAATGTTATTCAAGACTGCGAGGATTAGTTTCATATATCTGTTGTTAGTCATTGTCTGTACCATCGCAATGTAATTATCTCCCTTAGTCTGTCAGTACAAGTCGGTGCTCGCAGGTTTACTGCAATATTCAGTGCTACCGATGTTGTAGGTTTTCTCCTGCTCTAAACTAACAAGCCATGATATAAGTGAAAGAATCTTGAAAGCGGCACTAACAAACCATCAAGGCACATAACTAAGGTATCATTTCTCAATGCTCTCATACCTACTATGAGACCATAAGCATTCTCGTAGCGATCTCACACATGACGATTTGGCACTTACGAGAGCACTAGGGTCTCATGAGAGCTTCGAGAAATGATACCCTGGCACATTTTTGGCAATGTCCTTGTCTCTATAACAGTTCTATCAAATGTAACATGTTCCAAGGTAATGTTGTGCTGACATGTGCACTTGGGATGCCCACATGATATATGATAGGTCTGCGTTTCTGATACTGGACAAGCTCTAGTATGGGGTCATGATACATAGCAAGGGTTAGCTCTAGCCATGCTGAAATACCCATACACAGAACTGTCATTCACAGTCTGCAACTTTGTCATATAGAGGGACAATTTATTTAATTAATGTATGGTATATACATGTTGTTGGAGATTCATAGAATGAATGTAGCACATTTTGACATCTCTATACTACTCCATCTCCATCTCTCTTTTAACTTTCTATCTTTCTCTCTCTCTGTGACTCAATCTCTGGCTCTCTCTTTCTCACACACACACACTCTCTCTCCCTCTCACATACACACACACTTTCTCCCTCTATCTATCTGTCTCACACACACACTAACACACACATACACTCATTCACTCACTCCCAAAGTGAGTCTAAACTTCACCTCCCATATTTAATTCTAACCCATGGCACACACCCTCCTCTGGTGAATACAGGATATGCTAATATATGATTCCCTTGCGTTGTAAGAAATACCATTATCAGGTGGCTGGAGAACCCTAGAGTCTGGCTAATTTGGATTCCGATCATGTAATCCATTGTGGGGGCACATGTGCTTCAGATAATTGTCCCTGTAGGCTGTATTTCTCTATTGATTTATCCATTTGTTTATAAGAAATGATCCACTGCAACTAGACACTACCTTGATTTGAACTAACTTTCATTTTATAACATTAACAGAATTTAATTCAATGGATTTTCTTTAATTTTTTACTTTGGTTAAATCCATAAAGTTTTAGAACTTTTGGTGTAAATGTATTATCCTTAATTGAGATGAGTTTCACTTCAGAACACATTTTCAATGCAGTGGATTTGCTGTAGTTTCTTTCAAAAGTGACCCAACAAATAGTCCTTGTATTGGCCACCTTTGTTCAAGGTGTAAAAATGACCAATGACCATTGTAATTATGGTATTGTATAAATTGTTTTGTATGGGTGAAAAATTCCTGCTTTGATCTAAAACAAAAATTAATTGTAATTTTAATTCAAATATGTTCATATCCACACTACATCCTCTGAAGCTCATGATCATGGACTACTTAACATTTGTCAAACACCACCTGTAATAGTGACCACATGGGTCTTGCAACAATATTTGAAAAAAAATAGAATATTTAGCAAGGATTTTTCGAGATGGGTCTGAGATATTTTAGAACTACCTTTGATAATAGTATTACCATTGGCTTTTGACTATGTAAAATGGCTGTCATTACATGTGCAAAATAGAATGGCGAAGCATGTAATCACCACATGTAACCCTTAGCATGTGGTGAGGCTCCATTACGAAACCCTGTCCATTGCTACCATCTGCAGTAATACCAATACAATGTCCTTGAATCTACCACCACAAGTATTGCCAGAATAATGGCAAACATCAACAGGAAGTTGAAAAGAAATCTTGGACTAGCTCTCGTTTTTAAATGTCGACGATGTATAACAAAAGTCATAGATTTCCATGTATGACATACTAAATTATTAGTGTGTAAATCTTCATGAGTATAAATAAACCATTTAGGAATATCACGCGTTGGTAAATTATTGGGAAATCTACAACTTTGTTGAGACGAGATCTTTCAAATCGGACTGGAAGCAGAACAGTCAAAAGCAACATCGTCCCTCCATTGTCCTTCTGTTGGACATTTTCCTAACTGCGTGTTGACACCTAGACGGGGGTTAACGAGGATTAAATGAAGTGGAACTGCAAGTTGAAAGTTAAGGTGTTGATGTACGTCTTTCAGCTATTCATCCCCGCACTCGCTGACTCGTTAAGACTTCAGAACCGTGAGCTGCTATTGCCGCTGATCTGTTGAAAATCAATACATTGATCACCCACAGATTTGATATCTTTGAATTGCCTCCTTCGAGCCTTAAACCGCATTCCACCAATGACAGGAGGAGAGGAGTTTCCCCTCCTCCACGTGTGAATATTTTGAAAATTGCCGCAAAGTGATGAAATACTATTGGAAGCTATAGTAGCAGTGTCTCGCAGGAGGGCCATGCTAAGATTTCAGTCAGGTTATCGCACCAGTGTTGTGATGTGCATGGGTTTCTAGGGCTGTCAAGAATGGTTCTCACTCCATAATGGATATGTTTCATCTGGACATAGTTGTGTATGCCAATGGTCGGGATATGTTACCGTACAAAGGTAGGATTAGCAATTACGCAATTAATTTTAGTGGATTAGCAAATCAATACGTGTTAATGGCTACATTGTTGCAATTAATTAGTGGAGATTGTGAGGAGATTAAGAGGTTAAAACTCTTCAATAGGAATATCAGTGTTAATGGTAACTGTAGAGGAATTCATGTTAACATTCCTGTTGGATTTAATTGCAAATACAGGGCTTCTTTGGTTGCCGCTAGCAGGAATATGGTTAAAAGAATATGTTTAGAACGTATGCAAATTATATTTACATGCTAATAGCATATTTCAGCCATGTTATGAGAATTAATGACTCCACTATTTATGATGATTACAAACGTAATTGGATATATAGATCAACAAAGATAACAGGTAAATAATTTTATCTAGTCTGCAATTATCATTTTGGGGTTAAGAGAAAGAAATGCATTTAATAATACACCAGAATACACCTGAATACACTGAGTGATTTTCCAACTCAAATGATTCTTGACACGACAAAGTATCATTATTGTAAACATTTGCTTTTGTTATGACGGCACATGCAGTTCATGTTTTTAGTAGATTATCATTTACCGATTCAAAGCTTATGAATTACTATTAAACCTTGTATCCAAGTAATCGTTGCCAGTAGGGAATGGCTCCTAACATAGCTGTGCGTGATCTGGTTGTGATAGGGTTTGTAATGTATTGTATTGTATCGGAATTGTGTCGGATTGGATTGTTTATCACACAGTGTCCCTGTGATGTGCATTATTCAAGCAAGACCGACTTGCAAATCCACGTGATTTCCTTTCCTTCATGCCTTCTCCGTCTTCTGTTTGATGCAACCGTTATTAAGTAAGACATCCACTTCCTGCTACTTTCAATCGCCAGCTTCGAAAGGAAGTCGAAGAAACAAAAGCATTACACATTTACTGTTAGTAATGTGTACGAATTCTATATAAATGTGTTTTGCTTACTGACTGTAGTATTTCTAATTGCTAGTGAGTGGATGTGGTGATTAGGTACCAGTTATACTGACAGGTGGACTTGGTATGAAGTCTTTGAGTAATTGAGGGTCATCACTTCATTAATTGTTTTAAGTAATTGGAATTACTCGTTAGTTCAAGCCCATGTGTTTACATAATACAACATTGTTGTTGTTGTTATAATAGATAATCTTATTTTCTCACAAATCCAGAATTTATGTAATTGAAAATTACCAAAACTAGAAGTCCTCCTCAATCTGTATCTATGTCATATTTTGGAAGAACATTTGAAAACGTTTCATTATCACGTGTTCCATGTTTTATGTAGGTAATAATTATACAAAAAAAATAAGAAAATACATAAAAAAATCAATAAAAGAATTCACGATTTAAACCTATCAAGTTTTAGGTGTACATAAGATGACATGGCAAATTTAATCCATTATGGATTGGACATCTCTGTATTTTCTTTCACACTTTTTGATGTCATCTGATCATCCTGCATGTGTTTTCACATGGCCCCCCACCTCTAAGGATGTCATTCAATTTTCAACACCTCTGTTTTACTGACTTAACATTCATCCTGTATACTCTACATAAACACAGTTGGGGGGGGGGGGGGGAATGCATGCATTATATTGATGCTATGACATCTGCAGCCTAATAGAATTTGTTACACTTGTTGGATTTAAAAGAAACGCCTGTTGCTCTGGCAACTGATAATGGATGTATATTTGCTATGTGAATTTTGCAACAATAGAAAATAATGTCTCAGTCCACATTTTGTTTACTGGATGTCACACACATGTACCAGGATTAGTGTGGCATTACTGAAGGTTACTTAATGTAGTACTGCCACTTCCTACTGGGTACCCATACAATGGCAATATGCAACGGTTTCACTTGGGCCAACATTCCCAGTTTCTAGGATATGAATGCAGATATACGTTCTTTATATTACTGTGCAATCCGGATGATGATTAATTGATTTGAGGGAAGTTTTCTTCATTAATCGCTTAATGAGGTAGTTTAGTATTGATTACATAAGCATTATCAACAGGCATATTATGTCAGGGTTGCCACAGAGCTATGCATGTTTATGGTCAGCTTGGCTCTGTATTATCATTACAATGTATATACATACAATTTTTTAGTGCTAAGCTGACCATAAGCACGCATAGCTCTGTGGCAACCCTGACATAATATGCCTGTTGATAATGCTTACAATGTAATCAATACTAAACTACATTATTATTATACACACACAATTTTAATGTCCACATGTATATTGCTCAAAATCAAGCTCATCGCACTACTTCATTACCCCAATAAATGGACTAATGTGCTCATTTTCCTTCTCAACTCCCCGGGGAGTATACAACCCAAGCTGCCATTGAGGGTTATCATTCACATGCCCATGTCATTCTACCGGGTGTGGTCTCGCATAGTTAGTAGTGTGTTGGACTATTTATCAGAAAATCTGAGTTTAAATCATCTCATAGGCCATCAGTTATATCTTTGCCACAACATAGTTGTTGAAGGTTCCCCTCCCACTATTTACAGATCACCACAATATTGTTAAAATACTTTTTAAAACCATGTACGAACATACTCTCATGCTCGCTGAATTTGAATGCCATGGTACATGTACAGTATTTAACTATCAAAATACTTAATTGTAGCTAATACTGAAACTTGATGCTAGAAAATGATGTGATATCTTCAATAGAACACTACTATAGCTATTGACTGCTTTAGTCGGGAAATTTAATCGATTAAAGTATTTTTGAAAAGTCTTTTAAAAGATTTAGATTTTGCATACTTTTGTACATGTATTGAATTGGTGTTCTATTTATTACAGCTATTCATGAATGCTGACTTAAATACAGACTCCCTAAGGAGTTGAGAATGTTGCTATTGTCGTACACTACTCTGACAACAGGATAACAATGTAATAATACTGTGCAAGAACTGCATGTCAAATAATTGGGAATCGGCTCAATGGCAACTTTGCTCCATTGTTTATCAAATTAATCTGTCATTGCTTTGCTACCTGAGACTGCTTCTAATGGTGTTTATTGGTATCAGACTCATTCTAATGGTGTTTATTGGTATTGGCTGTCTGTTTTACATTGTGACAACCTTCAACTTGTTGGCAGTATCATTTTGAATGTCTACAGAGAGAGACTAGTTTATTCGAGCAACACCCACCTGTGACTGAATACACACAAACACACATGCATACACACACATGCATACACACACATACACACACATACACACACATACACACATGCACACACACACATACACATGCACACACACACACACACACACCTTTGTACCCTGATGACAACAGGGCTAATTTCTTACAAGTTTAGTCTTGTCCAAGTTCAGGCTCTTGTTTTGTAGCCAGGTAGACATGCAGGCTATGTGTGCAACTGACAGCTCTTTCCTCACAAACAGGTATTGTTTTCATGCTACTCTACAGATTGTTAAAGGCACTCAAGCATACTTCGTGCTTAAAGACGGAATAGCATGGAATATGTGATTTACTAGTTGTCCTCTTAATAGTTGTATCATTTGTTAGAGATTGTATTGACAATGGTATTATGTAAGTTTGTACATTTGTTAGAGATTGTATTGGAAATGGTATTGTGTAAGTTTGTACATTTGTTAGAGATTGTATTGACAATGGTATTGTGTAAGTTTGTACATTTGTTAGAGATTGTATTGACAATGGTATTTTGTAAGTTTGTACATTTGTTAGAGATTGTATTGACAATTGTATTGTGTAAGTTTGTACATTTGTTAGAGATTGTATTGACAATGGTATTGTGTAAGTTTGTACGCTTATTGCCATGATCCTTTTTGTATAAAGTGAATAAAGGTTCTGTTCTAAAAGGACTGTTTACTTTCCAAACAGCAAAACATGTTTTATCATACATGACTACAAATGCAATATATTTAAGTATCCTCAAGATATATATATATATATAATCAGTGAAGTATCTGAAATAGAATGTATTGGTAGTTTGAGGACAATCAAGTTTTTTTATTTTATATATTCAGAGCTCTAGATAAGCTTTTAGTGAAATAGATACAGTACCCACTGCATTTACTTGTAATTGGGTAATGGCAATTTATTATCCAAATAAATTATACCCACTAACTTCACTTTAATTATATGCATTGAAATTTACATTAGAAACACGTTTCCAATAAAAAATGGACAGTAATAAGGGTATTCTTAGGTTTTACACATACAGTTTAGTGGTGTTTTATGATTACTTTCAAATTTGAGTATTTATCACTCACCATTGATTTCTTTACCCCAAATATTACCAGCTAATTACAAAACATACGTGTTTATATTTCTGGTATTGGACAACATCAATATCACGTGATGTCAATATGATAATCAAAACTACATAATATTTATTAATAGATTGCAAAGCTTCACTAATTAAATATTCTATCAATATTGGAAATCATTAAACAGCATTTCTTGTAAATTTTGTAAGAATGCTTTGAGGTGAAGAGTTAATGGTTATATATTTGATGGGAAATGTCTAGACTACTGTCTGTGAGTTAGCATGGGAGTGTACTGTCACTTTACTATTAATTTCCATTTATTTTTATGAATCAAAATGAATCCTATCACTGGAAGTATAAATACATGTACATAATTGAACTTTCTATTAATTTACACATGCCTGTCATAACCTGAAGAGATTCTCCCAGTCTTAAAACAAAACAATATACTTTTCTTAATCAGAGAGCAGAGCACGTGGACATTTTCTGATACGCACCAAAATTCAAAGTATTGTGTAAGTGTATTTAGAGGGAGTTATGAAACGCAAAGTATCTTACTTAATTGGGTTTTAGGGCATTTTAACTGTGTAGTTTATGCAAATACACAGCTTATATAGAGCCCTGTATATTGTTTGTCTCCAGGGATCAGGGAAAACTAAAGTTGTCTCATCTGTTACTATTTACTTTTGTCTATGTACAGATTCTATCAGCATAGCATCGCCCTTCTCACAAGCACATTTATTCCGATAGGGCCACCATTTTGAAAACCGATCGGAAACATAACATTTATCAATGCCAGCACATGTCTGAACAAACAAATCAAACTCGAGCAATTTGGACATTTTTAGAGAATGTCTTATTTTATAGATACAGTCGAAATTAAAGATGATTTCCATTCCAGATTTGGTCTGACTCACTCCAGATCTTGATGGTGAAAAGTATGTAATGTGTATCTATAGGTAGTGGAACTCTAGGGAAAACATTAATGTTCTTGTTTATCTGTATCTATTGTTTAACACAGGAAGTAGATCCCAGTTACTGCGGGTCCGCAGAGAATGGAAAGACACTCTAGTGGATTCCAATAAATGAGGCATATAGCATCCATTCCGAGCTTTAAATGTCAGAGAAATGTCTAGTCTCGTATTCTTCTGCGTCGCAGGCCTGAACACAGCTTTTTCCCTGATGAAATGGGGCAGGAAGTCACCAGAGAACACAGCCTAGATGTATGCTTCATTTACATACCTGACAGACAGTTTAGGGAAAACTTATTGAAATTAGGATTTCTGTCAACGATGCTTGGGATATATCTGAAAGTCTAAAGTCTGTAAGAAAAAAAGAGAAAAAATTATATAGCCCCCAGGGAGTTGAGATGGGAAGTGAGTGCACAGTGATCCATTGAGCTGGATAGTATGTAGCACTATGAGCAAGTTTTTAAGGGTGAATCTGGCATGTTAAAAATATACGCATTATTATTTATTTACTTATTATTATTATTATTACTATTATTATTGATTATTATTATTGTTATTGCTATTATTTTTGCTGTCAACAGTAATTGACACTCAGAATTAATTATATGTCTCAATTAATTGTATCTCCATTAATCAGTTAATTGAAACAGTGTAAATATCCTACTCCTAGGTGTTGCATTATTAACCTTGAGTACAAAGTAACTATTAACACAGGGCGCTGTTAATTGATAAACATTTGCATAAGAAGGAGTCGAGCAGTAAACCTACATGGTAAACTCGAAGCTTGAAATGCGTAGAAGAAGAAAATATTTACTGATCAATCCCGCTGATAGCGGAAATGTATAATAATTGTTTATGTTTACGTCCACGTAAATGATCCGACTCACGTCTTTAGGTCTTGTCTTTACGTTTGTCGGAGAATTTGATGAAAACCACACTTGCTGCCTCCTAAGCAGTTTGTAACGAGTGACGTTGGCGGTATCGAGAAGCTGACTTGTATTCATTCTTAATAGCTCTTAATTTGTGACGCAAATCTGGAAATCAAGTTTTGCTTGAAGTCGACTCCTATAGACAATGGTAAGGAGGCCATCAATCCAGGGTTTCCAGGAAAGAGCAATATTTATCTCCCCTTACCATGATCCATAACACCTGCTGTTACTCAAATTGTGATAAAAGAAATTAAAAAAAATTGTTACTGGAAGTTTAATTTCATTATAGGAAGGTGGGTTACTTGAAGTGTAATTTCATTATAAGAAGATCAGTTTCTGGTTTAGATCCTTCTTTCTCGCAATATGGCTTTACAATAATGGTAAAATTTCATGGCTTTTTAAAGAACAGTGTGAAGAGGTTTTAGATGGGCTTATTCCTGAAATAACATTGATTGTCAGAATCTGTGTAGAATCTTCTGACTCAACCATTGAATGTTACTGAATCAGTGTTGAAAGGTAGTAACTGAAATAGCCAAATGTACTTTCATTTCTTCAAAGTTGTATACACATGTATATCTTAATTCTGTTTCAAAAGATAAAAATAAGTGATGACAATTTTAGATAAATTCTTTATGAAAAAAAGAGGAGATGCTAAAATCTTCAATGGGTTAATCTTCCACTATCCACCTCTGATGATGACAGAGTTGGTACAGACACATGCAGTTATCTCTACTGTCTAATACTGCAGGAACTTGAGCTATGCTTAACCCTCTCCCTGCTGGATTAGGCACAGACACTGCTCTTTAGGGCATCTCCGGTTGCCTCCAGCATGGAGAAAGTTAAAATACATGTAGAGGGCAATAGTGTTTATTAGCTGAACTGGTGTATTGAATAATAGAGCTTGTATGATCATAGAATGTACATCATCTACTCTATAATATTACAAGTGTGTTGTTTGTTGTCTGGAATCCACAGTTGTGTGTTGTCTGGCATCCACTGTTGTCTGGAATCCACAGTTCTGTTGTTGGGCATCCACTATTGTCTGTTGAATGTTGTCTGTCACCTGTTGTTGTCTGGTATCCTTTGTTGTCCATCACCTGACATATCTTTCTTCTGGGTGGCATCCATTATTGTCTGTAAACATTTCAACCATGACCGATAGCTAGTCTATCATCAATTGGAATTTTAGAATTTTAAAGACTTATGTAGGATATATTTTCTTTTGTAAATGGATTTGGACAGAATTATAAACATATGTTGTATAGATGGATTTCAACCATTGTTTGTGATTGTGCATGCTAGGTGGTACATACACTTGGAATTTCAAAATTTTTAGTAAATTCAACTGATGTTGAAAGTTATTATTAGAATGTGTACATTGAGAAGCAAGAAGTCCATGGCTGCCAATACAAGCTATTTTCCCACACACATTGGAACATTATCATGAGTTGATGTATTACACATGAAGTTGGGTTGTTCTCACATGTCTAACATGAGATAACTCTTACTGCAGAGATGTACTGGTTTGACTTATCTGTACCTGTGTAGCCAATGAAACACTGGTATTGCTTCTTGTGTGTACCTTTGTAACCAATTGGAATACCATTTTCTTTCTTATTTGTCCTTATTTAACTAATGGGAGAAATTTCTGACTGGCCAATGAGATGTATATACCATTACGTCTTTTTCAACCTATGGGAAAATACACCATATTTTGTGATAATAAAAATAATAACGTGTACATTTATATTGCACTAAATCCATGCACTAATGTGTGCTCACAGTGCTACATTATTACCAGGTCAATGGATCAGTGCGCTCTCAGTGTCATCAGCCTCCAGACTCGTGGTTATTTATTGTGATGTAAAAGTCTTACGAGACAGGACGGTAGAAAATTACAGGACAATTTAGTAGGTGTAAACTGCCAGGCCTCTAGCTATTCATTGTCTCTTGCCGTTTCAATAAATGTAAAATCAAATCATGAAAAACAAAACAAAGAAAAACATTGTCTCCAAATTAGATATACTAGGACCAGCTGGTGCTTGCAGGTTTACTGTAACATTCAGTGCTATGGATGTTGCAGGTTTCCTCCTGCCCTAAACTGACAAGCCGTGATATAAGTCAAAGAATCTTGAAAGCGGGTCTAAACTCCAATTTTTAAAAATAAGAAGGAAAAAAAGGGATACATTCATGGACTAGTACACCTCCAATAGGTGATCTGATGCTAAACACTGATGTTTCAAGAACATCCCATGCAAACTTTGATTCTTCAAACGTTGCTGCCAATCATTTAAAACATCACAAGGTAATGTTTTATTACATCAATTTTTTTTCTTTCCTGTTTGTTTTATGAGCAAGAATAAAATAGTTCAAAGGTCCAACAGGATGTCTGATGTTTTGGAAAGAAAAGTATTTGTATTGGGGCAATCTCATATTGCTGACTTCTCATGGAACAGTCTTCAGAGCAGTCCTAGAAGATGGCATGTATGCTGTTTTATTCACTGACAAGTTGATTAGCTAATTGAGATTTATGCAGTTTTCTTCATTGAAGTGCTTAACCTATCTGCCCTATGTGGCATCTATGGCTGCCACAATCAGGGAAAGGCTAAAGTGGCATGAGATCAGTTTAATAACTCAAAAGGGACATATAGTAAGCATTGTTTTTAAAAAAAGTATTAAAAACTCGAATGCATCTTCCCTTGAAAATGATCGATAAAAAAAGAACTCATTTACTTTAAAACCATAGATTAGATGTCAATTAAATGTTCTTCATACATAAAGACTTTAGAATATTTTAATGTAATTCGCTGAAATAAATTAATGGCATTTATTAAACTTCATTAAGCAACATCCACGAATGGCATTTAATGTGTAACCTCACACTGTTTAAGTGTTTGCACTCATGTTGTTGTGAAGGCATGAAACACCCCACTTACACATGTCGTGGAATCTGCCCTCTGTAGTACTTAATCTTCACACATTTATTCTCGATATCTACCTTGACATCTCCTCCCACATAGCAAGTCAATCTTTCGTAATCGCGTCTAATTCAATACCAACACTGATTTGATTGTAAATAGAGACGTTGCTATATTTAACTAACTAGTACTCTGTTGATGAATTGATCACAATCGTTGCTCTGTAGGGAGTCTTTGTTTGTCTGCAGTGTTGAGAAGGTTAATGCAATATTTTCTGTGTAATGTTTGTGTTAATTCATTTGTCGGATATGTTTTACAGTTTTTGTAGATCAGTCTTAATAACGTGGAGCAGCTAATGAAACTTTTGTATGATGGATGTATTAATTGATATCCAACATGTCCCACACATTAAATTAATGACACACACCCAGTATTGAAGAAGTTAAATTTAAAGTTTAAGTTTGGGATAATATTGGGCATGATTTTTGTGGATGATTTTTGTGGATATATTTTTGATCTGTATTCACTTGGGCAGACATAGTTATTGCTGTTAAGCATCTATGATATTCTTATTAAAAAGAATCTTGGAAGTGGCTTTAAACCCCAATTTAAAAAATAATATATCATCAATTAAGTAGACATAGCTACATAGTTCTTGCCAAGCAGCTAATTTAAAAGCTATGAACCTATAAACCATATAAGCCCATTTGTGTTTCATATCATTCGTCTATTTGGGTATTGTGTCGATGACTGTAAATATGTAATATTAGACATTGTAAAAATCTGAATACTAGATCAAGTCATTCCGTCATGAATAAACGATGCCTCTGCGTGATAAGTGTATCAGCTGTTCTCAGTAACATCAATAAGTGTCAGTCATGATGTCGTCGAAGACATTATTGTGTACACACAGTGCTGTCAGAATATAGTTTAAGTACATGTACATGCAGTAGGCTACAGTAAATACCATGGCACCGATGTATCAATTCTTTATGCCATATACAAATCCCATGTCTTAAGGTTTATCACTGTCTGTGAGTCTTGAGACTGATACTGTACGTGAGACTGCCATGTACGGGTGTCTGCACTGCTGGAGGTGGTGAAAGTACGTTATGGATGTACGTGTTGAATGCACGTTGTGGAGGTGGTGAAAGTACGTTATGGATGTACGTGTTGAATGCACGTTGTGGAGGTGGTGAAAGTACGTTATGGATGT
>JAUTBT010029008.1:0-19233 GCA_032361225.1 Lepetodrilus schrolli
AACAAACTGCGAATAAATTGCTAAGGCTGGTTGTAAAAACAACAAGACAGTTTGTTCTCCGAAATATGTTATTGCCGGAATATCTTCTCTCTCTCTCTCTCTCTCTCTCTCTCTCTCTCTCTCTCTCTCTCTCTCTCTCTCTCTCTCTCTCTCTATCTCTCGTACTCAAACAAGTTTCGTTCGCAAACGAAAGTAGCATCGTATAAATCAGTAGAATGAGGTAATGCCACAGTTGAGATATTTTAGCTAACCAGACGAACACCGGATGTCCGACACTGATGTAACACGTGTGACAAATATCTGGCCATCCTTGCTGATGAGGTAAGTCAGCGTAATTGCGAGCAGCCAGTCAATACTCAGAGACGCACACGGATAATTGGTCCCATGTGCAGGCAACGCAAACGTAACGTTTAGTGAATGGCCAACGTACTAGTATGTCGTCCTCCTCTGTGAACGCATTACTCTTTGTAGTAGTTGTAACGAAATACCGTTTTGAGATTCCAAACGGTCTTAAATTATTGCAAAACAAAAAACAAAGGACGACTAAATGTTGATGGCGCCGTTGGCGGGGTATCGCCTCGTTATTGCTTAAACGATGGGTTAGCTGCGTTATTAATATGTTTCTTTTCCTTTTTATTATTAATTATTATTAATTATTATTATTATTATTATTATCATTATTATTATTATTATTATTGTTATTATTATTATTATTATTTCATGATGTAGACTGGTATTCTATGATAGGTTGGAGTTGATATGTTTGATATGGTGAGCGTCGGAGGCGACACAATGACGTAACGCTGGTGCATGACCCGAGGTCAGAACTATTAAGTCAAAGTTCAATATTACCGTCTTCATTAGTCTTATGTAAGAATTCCAACTATTTGAGTAACCCTGATTTCTGTTCTGTTATAATTCGGTTAAATAATTTTTACTTTTTAAGTTTGCATGTTTGATGTTTCCTTCCGTCCTCGTACCATGTAACCCCGACCCCTCCCCCTTCTCCACCACCACAACCACCACCACCCCCTAACGAACCGGGAAGGTGGACTCACGGGGGAACCATCAAGCTCAGACGGCTAGAGTGACTTGGCAAAATATTGTTGTAACGAACTGTTGACAGCAACTCTGTAGGGACTTCAAATTGACATTTGGGACGAAGCTTATCAAAGCGGGCCTCGGGAAGAGGAGAGAAAGCCTTGAAGCGAATGGAGAAATAGGATTTAGACAATGCGGGGAATGGCTTCAGTGGTTCACATCCCAGTCCGGCTCCTGAAACACGGTGATTTCTTCGTGTCCCACGTGAACTCTCCGGATGACGGGACTTTTGTTGCCATGGAAACTGAGTGATGTTGCTTAGACGCAAAGCAAGTTATATTATAGCCGGTGACAGATGAAGATGCGATATTGGGGATCCTACAGCCGGTGTTAAATGGACACCCCGGCGTCGGTGTCCAGATAAAAGCTCGTACTAGAATTCTGCTGCAAGTTAATGTGCTACTGTCAGAGAGAGAGAGAGAGAGAGAGAGAGAGGGGGAGGAGAGAGAGAGAGAGTAGTAGTAGTAGTAGTAGAGTAGGCCTCTAAACAGTTACTATCTAGATCTGCTTGCACCTATTGATGAGGGGTCCCGCATAAAAGACAACCCTTCTTGAGCCGGACATCCGACTGTTAGAGAGATAAAGAAACGCCAGCCCTATAACGAGGAATCCGTTACCAACAACAATACCACATGTATAAAGGTGACACTCGTGTCATGCAACACCCGTTATTTTGCTAATTAACTTACGGGCCGCACATTCGATAGCCCACCGCAATGTCTCCTGTTTCTATGGTAACATTAGTTGGCATTAATTTTCTCCAAGACGCCATATGTGCACAAGAACGTCTCTCCAGATCACGTCTAGTTGGTATTGTTTCACAGGTTAGCTGATCGCTGAAGAACTACCTCATATTAGAGTAAATCGCATGTAATCTACCTGTAATTAATTTTTACCTGTAATTAATTTGTACCTGTACTGTCTCATTTGAAGGGCATAGTCCGTCTTAGAACCACAGTTGCGGGAATTCATTGGACTTCTGATAATAGCATTGCTTGTTTTTTTCAAAACTCGGTGGTCACTCATTCACAAACCATGCGTTAATTTAATTAGTTCGATTCGCTCTCATTGCCGAACTATTTCAATAGGACACGGGGAAAATAATAGAATTAGCATGGTAACGAGTCACCTGTATGACAATATGTGGTCTTGTCCGAGAACTAAACACACGGACTACGGGACCAGTACAATAATCTTTCCCTTATTAACTTTGTCAACCTAGGTTACGTTATTAAATATATCCCACCAGTGGCTTTAACGCGTATTTTCGAGATATCACCGATGTTTCTCTTGGCGAATTGGACGGCGACCAAGGAGTACTGGGACACGCACGTACGCTCGTATGCATCGCTTATAAACTTTTATCGGTGTCTACTTTATTAACAGAAACCTGCATTCGGTGTTAGGAGCCTTGGGTTGGCTGCAACCGGAAGAAACAGGGGGGAGTATTAGCAAGGTCAAGTGGATGGCGAATCCAGACTGTTGAAGTGGGGGTTCTTGAGTCACAATTTCTGTCGTTCGGTTGTTGGCCCGGGCTTGCCACGAGGTTTCCACTCAGATTGAGGTGGGACGCATACAATCGATACAGGCAGAGGTTTTAGCCTTCTATCAGCCCGCGACAGGCCCTCAGTCCACGATAATAGATTCAAGTCCGTCGTGCGTGAATTCAATTTCAATTCATGGGTTCCCCAAACCCCCAAGAGATTCCAGTCTAGTTTAGGGGACGTCCACAGACTGCCGATATCAATCTAACGTTTATGAACGGGTTCTACTATCTTTTATTGCAACAAACACTTTGCAATTCATCTGTTTATGTAAGATGTGGCCTTATCTGCCCCGTGTCATCTGTGGTTTGGTGGGAAACGGTCTCTTAGAAAAAGACTTTCGAGGAGAGGGAGAATTTCGAAATTGCTATACTCTTCATTATTCCTGGCAATAACACACGAATTGAGTTGAAAGTTTAGTGTGCGTTTATTGTGATTTATCAAATAGCGTGCTGTGGTGGTGACAGTCCACGGCCGTGACGTACACGCCGTTCGCTGTCACTATCATCCGGCTGTATGGTATCGGCTGGAGCCTGATCGGGACAAAAATTAAACAGGGAATTTGAGGAGATCGAAGTGGAGATGAAGTTATTAAGATGGAAGAGCCAACGTCTCTCCCAATCTGCGGGAGCCCGATACGGGATTGACAGACAGCAGCCAGCGAACGTGGAACCTCCGTCCCGACGCCAACTGGCGCTGCCTATCTGGACATCGACGAGATAATAAGTAGCAGGGAACAAACGTCGCGGCCGATAAGTGTGGCCAGGTGCTCGAACGCTACAGGTACAAACATACGCATTGATCTGTACTCACCTGTCCTCGGGAGGGGACGTATAGTACTTTGTCTTCGTTCACGTACGCTTGCTCACAACCAGATATTGGTCCCAATCGAAAACCTTTGGCTTTCACCCAAAATCGAAATTTTGAGTTCTCGGCCGTGGGAGCCTCTTCTCCATTGAGAATTTGAACAATTCGTGAATACTTCTTTCTAGTCACTGTCTTGGTCTTCCCGCTGTCTCCATAATTCTGTAAGGCCCAAGTTTGAAATGTATCGTACATGATGTCCCGGTTAGGTTCTGCGCGTGACAAGGCAGACGACACACTACTAGCAGACGACATCTCCTACTGCGCTGTCGGGACTGTGTGGGGATGATCACACTTAGATTAACATTGTCATACTGAATGTATTTATCAAGCAGAGCACAACTCGGGGCAAAATCTCATCCAAACAAGGCGTGTGTTCAGTATTGATGACTCGCGGAGAGTCCCAGATCCAAGTAATTAGCGGGTCTTCCGCGGCTCACACCTAGGTAGCAAACTGTCTTCCAATCAGGCCCCGAAGGTCGCAGCTGTCCCATCTAGGAATACTCGAGCCCCGGTATGCCAGAAATAATGCACCATCGATCTGAGATAGAGGAACCACGACCAGCTTCGTCAGGGCACGTGTGAAGTTTGGTTTAGTAAGTTGGCAATGCAGTTACTACGACCGTAAGACGGCGGCGAGCCTGCAATAAGGCCGGCAGCATGCAAGGCGAAATGATCTTGGTGACGTCCCGCCTGCTCAGAATACGGCGAACGGGATGTGAGAGTGTCGCACGCTGTCCGGCTCGGGGCGGGACTTAGACCAGGCCGCGGGAAGGAGGGGAGACGAGAGGTTAGGTGGGGTGAGGAGGGGGGACGGGGGACATCGACACAAGATTTCGATCAGATTCCGGGGCAAGAGTTATAGGAGTGGGTATGGGTAAGGTCGTGGTGAACTGGGTCATGTTTGTATATAAATATTGTAGTTAACTATTGAAATACACCACCACCGCCACCATTGAATTAAAATGGATGTTTAATATAAATGTGAGATATCTCTTGGAATGGGTTATGGTGGGTTGTTGGGTGGTGGTTGGGGGTGCGGGGCGGGGCGATGGCCTGAGAAATTTATCTTAATTTTAGTATATTACAATATGTAACATGTTTATTCATCAGATCGTGTTGCAGATCTACATGTTATTATAACACACACGAACACACACACGAACACCCGCACCTACAAACACGAACACACACACGCACGAACACACACACATACGAACACTCACACACATACACACACACGTAGCATTTAAATACCTTTATTGAACAGTTTGTCGACATCTCACTGACCTGTGGATGTCCAGTAACATATGCATGCGGCTATGTCAATAGGTAATCTATAACATACCTGCCGCACATCTTCCTAATACAACAGATCTACCCTCTGTAGATATTCCTGGTTTTACAGATCTAGCCTAATATTACTGATTTATTCTCTGTAGATATAGATATTCCTGGTAAACCACCCTGCTATTGCAGGTTTTCCTGTAATGTGCTTGTATTGACATCACACAATTTCTTTGTTCGAATTACTTATTTGCTTGTACCGGTATATCTGTTGAATGTCCTTCCATTCAACTGTATTCAAACATTATCTCATGATGTCTGTGTTGCTCTATGTCCACATGTATCAGTAACATGTGGAAGATGTCGCCAGTGGGGTTATACTGTAAGTAGCTGTTCATATATTAATATCGGTCATGGATACTTGTTTGACCATTTTACCAAAGCCACTGATGTACTTGTGTTAAATTATTTTTAATATATTCCAACTTACTGAGAGATCTAGGCAGATCTATGGACAAAACTGGCCGCATTTTGTGAAGAGGTATAACTTTGGCCTCGGTCATTGTAAAGCATATTAATGGAATATCAGTAAAGTACTCCTAATAGCGATCGAACGATGTCTGCTTCGACAGTCATAGTATTACCTGAATTCACCACCGGTCATTGTCGTGTTACAGACTATGTCTGCTAGTTTGTTTTATGTAGGCGTGCAGTTCGTAGAGGTCTTTTGAAGTTCAAAGTGACTCTAGCCATGTGAGACTCGCACGGCGACTTTCAGGAACTTCTCAACATATTCAACATGTAGTGGAAACTTCTTGATTATTGTGACGATAATTATGTGGGCTTAATTTTATATTCAATAATCCTTCAGGTGGTAAATTGTTGTGAAGAAAATATCGTTTTAGCACCAACTATGACTAGCAAATGTGGAAACTTCTAAACTACTTCGAATATATGTGGACTTGTTTTTACGTTCAATAATCCTTTAGGTAGTAAACTGTTGTAAAGAAAACATTGGTACCATTTTAGGACCAAATACGATTAATTTACTGCGTTAATTAAATGCAATTATTCCGATAACATTAAGTCCACTGACTGGCATGTCTGACTCACTGGTACCGAGATATTATTTAAGCTGACGTGGGCAAAGTGTGAACGTCATTTATATTTGTATGTATTTAGACTGTTCGGTGAGTCATAGCTGGCAGAAATTCACAGATGTCCATCCGAACTTTTATACTCGACTATTGTCCATCAAATGCTTATAAGAAAACCACCAAACCTACCGCCATTGCTTAGAAGAATACATAAATTGGCACAATACTGAAAATTCTAAACATTTTGCTTTCCTTTTCAGTGAGCCTATTTGAAAGGTATCGCCCTAGGACGGTAATGTTTATGATAGTGGATGAAGACGGTACGTTAACTCTGGGTTTTTTTGTTTGTTTTTCTGTTGAAATTATCTACAGTATTTGATACTTTTGGCTATCGAAGTATGATATCATCCCTTCAGATTCCCATAGAACTGGTTTTAGTATTCCCTCTCAAACTGGTCACAAAGACTGGTTTCAGCCCACCTCCACCCCTCTCAAACTGGTCACAAAAACTGGTTTCAGTCCTCCCTCTCAAACTGGCCACGTTGTCTTCATCGATGGTATTTTTGTTACCCAGAACTGAAGCAGGTCCTGTGTGGTGTACGTCAAGGATGTCCTCATCCTCGAAACACAAGTGATCATGCCGCCTCAACATATACCAAACGACGGATGTTAGGTAGGAAAAATTGCCTGTGTTTCGAGGATGTGATTATCAAGACGAATATTGCGCTGTATTAATCACCAAACACATCGGCTATTTATTTGAGAGTCCCGAGTCGAAATACCCACTTTACCCAGAGAAACAACTTTGAATCGCACTGAACGACATCACGTCGTATCCAAGCTGGTCTTATCCAACATATATTCGCTAAGGGATTTCATCCCATAAAACAAAAACATGCATTACTGAAATAGTTGAAAGCAGTATAGAAAAACTAACATTCACTACGATTGTGCATACAAATAAAGATTAGGTATTTTATTTAAGGGATAGAGTGCGGTATACTCATATATATAGTGTATTGTAACACAGGATATGTGTGGGGCGGGTGGTAGCGCAGTGGTAGAACAGTTGGACTTCAAATCCCGCCCCGGCATCAATGTTCGCGACAGTTACCTTTCTGACGCGATATTGATAGGATGCGCTGACTGTAGAGTGGAAATGCAGTTATCATCCTTGGTCTTGTCAGTACCAGCCGGTGCTCGCAGGTTTACTGCAACATTCAGCGCTACGGATGTTGCGGGCTTCCTCCTGCCATAAACTGACAAGTCGTGATATAAGTGAAAGAATCTTGAAAGCGACTTTAAACCCCAATTTTAAAAAAGAAAATTTTTAATAATTAAAAAAAAATTAAATACAATTTTTAAAAAAGGATTTGAAACCGTTTAAAAAACGTTAAAACGACTGAACAGTTCTTAACATCGAAAATGCTTTGCAAAGCGAAGTGAAACCGCATCCGGTATGTGATCATTCATTATTGTTCAGAGATAGTCATCACAAGCTTTCAGTCTTCAAACGAAGCGATGTCTGATCGGTGTGTTGCTGTCTAAACTGGGCTCCCGCGAATCATTGCTAGTATCTACACATAAGTAGAATTCTCCAAATTGAATCACAGAAAACTCGTTTAATCCGTCTTTATTATGAATATTGTATAATTCTATACCTGAAACAAGGAAGCGTTGTACATTAAGTGAAGATTTGTCGAAATGAATACTATATTTATAACAGAAGAATGCTTGTATATACATAAATACATGTCTACAGTTAAAACTACGTGTATGCCTTTGCATTGTAGCAAAGGAAAATTCCCTGTATTTTAGGAAAGAAAAAATGAAATCTGTCGACTTGTGGCGATTATACGTTACGTCGCCTTGTTACGACACTAGGCTTCCGCCCATAACTAGGTTAGTTAACATACAGCATACGGGTACATTACACTGGGATCAATGTACAGGAAGTCGTGTAACCGTGAGTTCATAACAACAGTCCCTGGAGACTGAGATGGTGTGGCGGATGTGACTGTGTTGTCGCCATGCCATCTTAGAACAGTGCTGTGGTTTGAGCAAGTTGATCGTAAGGCCCTGAAGAAATACCTAAAATATCATTCCTATCATTCCACATCCTTCTCCTTAATGTAATTATACTCTCTTTTTGTTTGTTTTTGCGTCAATCATACATTGTGGGTGATTCAATTTCTTAATGTTCTGTTTTGGCTTTACACAGATTTTCCAGTATTTTCATGTAGACCAGATAACCAGAATTCCCCATTATCATGTACTTTCCACATATTTAGTCAATATTTACTATACGAGGATTTTATCAGATGCATTTTAAATTCCTAACATGTCTCTGCTAGAAGCGTATCTGTTCAAATCCGCCTGGCATCAATGTTCGCGAAAGTTACCTTTCTGACGCGATCACGATATGATGCGCTGTCTGTACCGTGGTAACACAGTTACCATTCTTGGTCTATCAGTATCAGCCGGCTCATTACAACATTATGCGCTATGTATGTTGCAGGTTTCCCCCTGCCCTAAACTGTCAATCCGTCTGACGTCAGGAATATATAGCTAGTTGAATACAACATGTGCATAGTCAAATCAATTATACGTAGTTTCAGGTGAAACAAATAATTTGATAATTAAATAGGTCAACCATCTGTGGTTGTAGACGTTTAAGGACCTTTGTATCGCGACGAAGGGATATGCTACACGTTGGCCGATTGTTAATGAGACACCCTCTATGAAATATTTTCTACTGAGACTATACTAAAGTTTGTTGACCTCATATCGTAGTAATTGGTGTTTCCCTGCTCATGATCAGCACAGAACATATGCTGGACTCGACAATTATATGGTATAGGCATGTATTCGTGTCCAACTCTATGCAGATCTTGATAGAACGGTAGCACTTCAGGTCGACAATAACTTCAATGTCAGATTTACATTAAAATATATCAAAGTATTTTTAAAATATTATTTGAACAATTAATTCAAATGTTACCTTTGCTGAATTATTAAGCAGAATTCACAATAACTTTGTTTGGATTAATTCGAATTTGGATTAATTCGGGTCATAATTCACGTATTAATTGGACGAAATAGTTAGTAAGATTTCCAACAAATTCCTGGATCCTGTATCAGCCTTGAATATGACATCTCTGCCAGTGAGTTCACACTCTGACCTGTACAGGGATGTAGGTCGAATATCTGTGAACTACCTCCAACAGACAGGACCTCGTTTTTGTTCAGGCTATTCTGTTCAAACTGTTTAATAAATAGGTTTCATACGTAGTTAATTTTAAACAGATAAGATATTTGCCAATTAATAGCCTTTTATGCGATGGAAAGCTTACTGGAAGGTAATTAAAGAGGCAAAATCATAGTTGCAGGTATTTTATATATATATATATATATATATATATATTTAATATATTTAATATATTTGATTTTTGATTTTTCTAAATAATATTAATAGTTAATAAGAAATATGAAAAAAATAATCTATCCAAACTGTAAGACACTGTATCGCCAATGCAAAGGAGGTCTTTCCCAACAGTGCTCTGTTCTAAATATAGAATATTCGCGCGGACGTCGGAGAGGACCATCTCGAGTCCGAGGCAGTCCAGCATAGGCGAGTGTCGGGTCTGTTTTCTGGAACCGTTTAGGCCCTGTATACTGCCCTATTACAGGTAAAACCCAAATTCGGAGTGGTAATACATAGATTATCACTAAATGCAGGATATAGACGAGATCTAAAGACACGAGGTTAATAATTTCTTTATCATCTAATGTCAAGTTTAAATACTTCTCTAGAAGAAGAAAACATTAACGTGTGAATCGACATTTTAAAGTTACGCGTAGGAATGCATGCAGGTCAGTAAACCGCTTTACTTATTGATAAATACACCAAAGGAAAAATACCTTTAAAAACAATTCTCATTTTTAGAATTAATTGTGAATATATTAAATCCGGTCGATTAGCACATAATCTCCGATCATAATTTTCATCTTGTTTACATTTATAAATAGTATGACGTCACATGAAAATTACGTTATGTGAAAACATATCCCTAATTTGCATAGTTATTAGTCCGACAAGCATGATACACGAAATATCTGTATACTTCCTTGTTCTCATAAACTTACTTGAATTGCATTCTTATTACTGGTTACTTTAAGGTAATTTGGTAAAATTTTAATAAATACTATTTTATTGTATATGTATGCACATAATATTTGGAAAAAGTAAGCATATTTTTTAGAAACAAATGGCAAAAACAGTGTATATAATTTCCATATTCAACTTTCCAATAGATGATACACTTTAATATTTGTTTTATCTACAGTCTTTCCTCCTTCATACTATCATTAAATGCGGTCTGATGTTGTTATGTTGTTATTCAGTAGTGGACCATTACGTTTACTACAACGTTGTTTTTCTTCTTAAAGGTATGAAAAATAGTGTGGTTGCTCCATAAGCTGTTTCTACTGTACTACTTGGAGGCATCAGATAAGTCATTCACTGACGGCGACTACATGTACATTAATTCACAGAACACGTTTCCAATGATCAGCGACGATGGTTTAGCGAAGCACTGTCAAATTGGGGGAAAAGAAAAAAGTGGCAAGTTAATTAAAGAAGCAACATTCCGGGCTTGACGACACATGTTCAATCAAGACATTTGCTCTCCAGCAGCTTAGGGTATAGTATGTCCAACATTGTTGGTATTTACTAATGTAAAGCCCTTCAAGCTATCGGACCGTTTAAGAGAAATATTCATCTTCCGAGACCGTTGTCTCTTCTTAGATGTGAGATAAACGAACATCATGATATACAATGACGCAGGACGTTTTTTCTTTTCTTATCTCAAGACGCGTCTTCTGTCTTTGTAGTTTTTGTTGTTTTGTTTTTTAAAGAAAAGAAGATTATGCTAAGCTAATACGTATTCCATAATCATACCTCTATCTAGTGTAGACATATTCAATTACAGAATGAAATATAAACCAGTGTATAGAATAGAAATGAAACGTTGAGATAGAAAACGTTTGAACACGCTATCTTACATAGCCATACGTAAACGCATGGCTTGTATAGTTTAACTGATATCTGTACGGCGGCTATTCTTATATACACTCATATAATAGGTCGACTTGGTTTGAAATTGACGAGAACTCGTACGTTATGCGTTTTTCTAAAGGCCAGGGGACAATTAGTATCCCAACATCAGTCGACTATGAGTCTCTGAATGCCACGTGTATTACGATTCCGCCAATATTTCGACAAACGTGATAATGCTTCCTCCGGAGTATTGGTAAGGTAACAGTAGCTTCCTGAGATTATTAGAAGACCGTGGAGCGATGGACGGTCTTTGTGAGGTGTAATACGACGCCGAGATGATTCTGATGAGGACTAAACAGCCGCCGATAATCCAGCATCCAATCACGGCCGCTATTATATCCGTACAGGTATCAGGTGAAACAGCGCTGGTGAGGAGCTCAGGATACGACCAAAACTCATCAAGTGACGTCATTTCCAACTCAATGAAGTGCCATCTCCCTTTGTGCTGACTTGTCTAATGAAAGTAACGAGTCAAGAGGTCACTGCCAAGCTTTTGTGTCCACCGTCTCCGGTCTGAAATTCCATGTTGGGGCGGAGAGAAGTTATGTTAGGACGGAGCCCAGTCGGAGATCGATTTTGAGATAGGCGACTAATGAGAGATCGGGGATGAACACCACAGGCTTCTAACTGTCTACATGGGTCGTATCCTTGCGCCGGAATAGTCGCCATTAACAGCAGTTTTTGACACGGTGCACACGCTCTTTTGTCGCCAGGTCACGTGGGGTTCGTTGCCATGTCGGCAGAGAACGTGGATGAGAATCTCATTGAATAGTGAACTGCAAAGTAATTAGGTGGACGCTAAATAAACCAGTAAAAGCTAATACCCATTATGAGTCCCATAAAAGTAACCAAACTCATCCGTCTCATACATGTATTGTGAAACACACAAGTATGGTTGTCAAACATGTAATAAAACGCACAAGCCTGGTTGTAACACATGTTATAAACACTATGCCACGATTCTAGAGATTTGTTTGGTCGAGAGGAAAAGCCCTGGACAAAACTCGTACACTCCGGTTTGGCCGTAGTTAAAAGCTGTGACCTCATGATCGTACGTTAGAAAGACGTTCTGCATGGATATTCGCAAGTGTCTTAACAGTTTGTAGATCTATTACGATTTTGGATACATTCGTTACCAGAGTTACCTTCGGTCTCGGAATATACGAGAAATCTCGGCTTGTTAAACGCCGTACACGCCAGAAATCACGCTGGCAATTAATATTTGTATTGGTATATATTTTATTATTTTTTTTGCATTGGGGTTTTAAGTCGCTTTCAAGATTCTTTCACTTATATCACGACTTGTCAGTTTAGGGCAGGAGGAAACCCGCAACATCCGTAGCGCTAAATGTTGCGAGCACCGCCTGGTACTGTCAGACCAAGGATGATAACTCTACAGACAGAGCATCCTATCAATATCGCTTCAGAAAGGTAACTTTCGAGAACAATGATGCCGAGCTTCCGTGACGGGATTCGAACCTGGGGCCTTTGGCTCTAAATTCCAAACGTTCTACCATTGCGTTACCACGAGCCAAAATGCTAAAAATGGTTGTCACCCCTAAAGTATTTACTATTACTTGTCATGTTTTACAGAAAAACGAAATACGACCATTTTCTTCAGATTATGTCTATTTCGTAAATAAATTAAGTGTTTTTGTCACACTGCAAGCCATGCTATCGGTGGCTACTAAATTGGTATAAGTGAAAATTGATTGCTGGATTTGCAATGGTGCCTAAAATTGTAAGAATTGGTATTTTGAAAATATGCGTTACCCATTACCCATTACGGCAGAAATACGTTAAGCATAACAACAGGTATATTCACCAATGATATACTTTCACGCCACCGGGTAATGCCCCAGTCACACTGAGAGCTGCATTTACCCGCGAACATGTCAATCAGCGATCTTCCTACTATGTCACTGTCTGCGACTTGCAGCACGTCTGGTCGCATGACCTGGAGGAATTGTCGTACGATCATCCAAGACTAACTACGATTGTCAAGGACCAGTCGTACGACTGGTCGTGCGATTAGTCACGCATAGTATTCGTGCAGTACCACGACAAGTCGTGCGACTCGAAAGTCCCACGATCAACCACGACCACGTAAGACCACCCAAGACTTTGAGCACGACCATCGACCTACGACCAGCTACGACAAATTTGTCCGCGGCCAGGTATTTTAACATGATCAAAGACCTCCCTACGACTGAATTCGGTCGTGCGACTATAATAATGTGAACATTTATATTGCGCAAAATCCCCGCTCGAAAGCAAGCTCATAGTGCTACATTATTACCCCGGTCAATGGATCTGTGTACACTCAATTTCCTTCTCAACTCCCTAGTAGGGAGTATACAACCCAAGCTGCCGTTCAAGGCGCTACAAGGTTATCATTCACATGTCCATCTCATCCTTCTGGGCACCCATTCTCTGCTGGGTGAACAGAGGCATTATCGAACTAAGCCACTTGCCTAAGGTGACACCACAAGTTTTTCTGCCTGTGATTCAGTGTGGGGCAGGAACGAATCCTAGATACGATCAGGTTCTCGGTCACCCATCCACGGGACCATGTGCCACCACTATTGTTTGACTACTATCCACATTCTAGTCAAGTCCCTTTAACAGGCAAATAAGACAGTGCAGAGTGAGTGAATTATTGTTTTACGTCACAGAGGGAATCTTTCACCCATACGTGATGACAAGACATTGACTGTTAGCTAGGTAAATGTGCATGTCATGCAGAGTCTTACCCGAGAATGAGGCACAAACTCTTCTGCGAGTTTCTTCATCGGCAGGTCATAGTCCAGAAACATTTGTCCGAGGCGTGGATAAGCCAGGTCTCTGGAAAGGGACATAACTCTTATTTCAAATCACAGCAGAATCAGGATGCATGCAATAACGTTTGTATTCAAACTGGTGGCATTCCACGCTATTTTTCGATTAAAATTACAGTAGCAATAACCATGATAATGGAATAAAACAAAATAGTAAACACAGGAACTAATAGTTATTACGCAATAAATACTTTTAGATAATTTCATGGATCACTTTTACCCTAGCATGTCTTCAGTGATGGATCTGGTGCATTATAAATAACCATTATTATTTTTTAATATATTTTTTCGTAATTACAAATTACATTTGATATTTCCTTTATTAGTGCCAATAAATAGCATTGTTCCCTAACGACAGTAAACAAATACTTGCCCTCGTCCATGAAGATACTCGTGTGCCACGTTGAAGAGACTGAGCACCGTCTTCCTGTCCTTGACCTTTGACACGAGGATCATGATGGACACGTAGGTCGTGACCAGGTCAAGGTAACTCTTGGTCAGGTCAAAGCTCAATATCTGCAAGAACAACAAGAGAAACGGGCTTTGTAGCTTACCTGGCAGAACTTTTTTTTTAAAACTGACTACTGGTAAAAGGCGTAAAATGAAATACGGTATACAGATTACAAAATAACGCGGATTTTTCTCCACCAACACAACGATCCACAGATAGTCGGATACTCCAGTCCAAGTTGGATCCAAACCTGTGGGTACTCGAGTCTGAAATGATGGACCTGTTCCGACCCTGTGACATCCAAACTTACGATATCCATGTGGACTTGACAGGCATCAATTGTGGTCAGCAGGTCGACCACGTGGTCCTGAACAAACAAAAAAACATCACGGCAATCAGACTTGTAGTTGTACGATGATATAACGTACAGCATATCAGGTATCTCAAATTTATAAATGATGGCAATTTGTAGCAAGGTTAGCGACTACTTACAATAAAGACCTTATCGTATGAAGATATTGTGCAATGTTACGGTCAGGGTTAGACTATGATTAAATGCCTCTGTGCTTTGCTTATTTTTTAAAAACTCAATGAAAATAATAATTAATTATACAGATGTATTGATCAGAAGAATCATCACATTCTTTTCTTTGGAATTGGGGTTTAAAGCCGTTTTCAAGATTCACATATCATGGCTGGTAGCACTGCATGTTGCAATAAACTTAATAAAAGATGTATCTACCTTGAAATCCAGAATGTCCACAAATGTGTAGTAGTACAATGACAGCGCCTTGACAATCTCACTCTTCAACGTGTTGATGACGTTCAACTGCAAATAAACGTCAAAATAATAATACCACTAGAACTGGGTAATAAATCAATATAATTCTGACGTAATAACCAGCATTTGACTAGAGTGTGATCCTGGGTTATCAGTCATTTCCCTGAACTTCGGTCACTTGCACTAACCATGCCCCCCCTTTCCAGAGAAAGATGTATAGAAATATTTCCTAGTGATTTCTCCCTGATGCAAAGTGGATGCAACTCTGACAGCAATAGAAACTTACCTTTAAAACTTACCTTTAAAACTTACCTTTAAAACTTCTTTAAAACTTACCTTTAAAACTTACTGCTACTAGCCAGAATAGTGATACAAATAAGAAATGTTTACAAAAAAACATGAATTTATACTAGCCCTAAGGATACCTTTAGCATTGGGAGAAATGGCCAGGGCGAGTGTTAAATTCTATCCCTGCTCTGACTAGCATAGTAACATTAGTAGCAACTTCTGGTTGATTGTTATGCATACAGGGAAATAACTCTTACCTGTCCTTGCTTCAAGTCATATTGAGGGAATTTCTTCATGATACCCTTGATGGCTCCTTCCAAATTCTTGTCCGACAGAAATGCAGGCTTATTTTCATCATTTCCCAACATCTGAAACACGTGAAATAATGAAGAATTGTGCCTGTTACCCAATAACTTATTGCACCTGTCAAAATGTTCCTAACCCTCTCCCTGGTGTATTAGACACAGGTACAGCTCTTTAGGGCATCTCCGGTTGCCTTCAGCATGGAGACAGACCCCTGGTTAAAAGTTGGTCAATTATCTATAGAATAAAAAATAAATACCATAATGGAGATCTAAAAGTGAAATCATCTGTTTTCATTAAAATCATTCCTTTTTTATATACTTTGCCATATGAAAAATGTATATTCAAATGAAAGTGTGAAAAATATGGGTTGATATATCATTGACATCCATGGCAAACTTCTAGTAATAGTGAAGCAGAAACAGGGTTTGCCTCTGATCAGGGCCCCCTTCATTTGACCAATTTCGTTCATTGAGGGTTGACGTTAACTTTTTGTTTGGGTTGTCTGATAGGGTAACTTGGAGGTCACTTTCAACTGTCAAAAATATCATTTACTTGACCATGTTTTATTAAAAAACAAGGTTTCATTTGTTACCTGGGGGTGGCCATTTTGACAGCGCTGCAACTGTATCATTGGTTAAAACATGGTATTAACAAACGACAAAGATGGCCAACAGTCGGTAAGACTTCAAAATATGTGAAGGAAATATTAATGTATTAACTCGGCCAGAAAATCAGGTTGTCTGACTGGACAAGTGTAGCAATACTAGCAGTATTTTCTTGTTCAAATGCAGCTTTCGGTTGTCCTGGACAATTGGACAGTTGTTAATGTTGAGCCATGTGACTATCGGTCATAAAATCGGTCAGAATTCTACACGCAATTATATTTGCATCTAGCAACCAAATAATCATTGTTCTTCTTCTTGCGATGTTAACTCTTGTATTCACTCAAATATCCAGGCTGTTCCATTAGCTGTCCACCAGCTTCTGGTGGATAATGACTGTTCTGATGATAACACCACATCGGTGCAGAAAGTAATATCCTGGAGTGACCGGTTTTCGCCACCAAAGGAAACTTTGTGTCATTGCTTACTATTGATTACACCACTACAGTCAGGGACTCAACGACTGTCATTTATCACTAGTCCAGGTAAAATCCAAAACAATCTACAATCACGCAATCACCGATCAAATGTGATGTTGACGGATTATTTGATCCAGTTTTTGTCAGTGACGTGATGTACAAAGAATCTGTAGATAATTTAATCTGAAAGTTTGCCATAATTTTAATTTTAAATAGGGTCAGACTCTGTAATTAATGTGAAAACACAATTGTTTCATTCAATTTATTATTCATGACATGAAAAAAAGGAGATAAGTAGTCCCGATTTGTAGATGAAACAGTTAATTCGTTGGGTTTTTTCCACAAATAAATAAGGTTGAAAAATATTCAAACGTACAATTTTATATTGGTATTTAAATTACCATCACATGAAATAAAGTTTGAAATGTTGATTATTCAAAACAAAAATTATATAAGCAATAAAAATGTTGCAAATGAAATATTTTATGACCCCAAAATGTTTCCGTATTTTTTTTGCTATGGGGAAATTAATGTCGTCTGCATTTACTGCTGTAGATCATTTGTCTTCATCCTTGGCTATCGTGCTATGAAAGCACAAGTTGATGAGATATGTATAAAAAAAATAATTTAATGCTGAACATTAATGTTGAAAGTGCTTATTTCTTAGCTGTCAAAATAGATATGCACATTTCCACTGGTGAAAACTACTTTCCATATTTCCATGTTGTTGATTTTAATAACGAGGCTTATTTAATGCCCTACATTGTGATTAATCTGCATATGACTTCTGGACAGGTACTTGATCTTGCGATATGAGATGCTACCTGACAGTGGTGAAAATAGGTAAGTGGTGGAAATAGGATAAGCACCACAAAAACAGTCATAAAAATGTATTTATTTTGTTGCTAAATTGATGTCTAGATGGCTATGGAAATATTAACGTGAAGGGTGCCGTGATCACACACCCCACACACCATTTTGCTCTGTTCTGGAGGATCATGATAGGCGTGGCCAGAGATTTGCATGTTAAAAAGTGAGATTGACTTTGTACACAGTCGGCATAACTACAGGTGCTAGCGCACGGTATAATATACGGGAGTATTTGTGTTCTAATCTACGTATAGCAAAGCATTATCTGTCCGCTACCCGGCCAAAATGTTCATAACAAATGATAATCAAATGAAATTGAAAATTGTGGACGCACCTTTTTTATGTTGTATATTCGTGTGAGCATCCCTATCCCTCTGTCGTTTAGGATAGTCAGCTTTTCAGCTAACTTCTGCTGACTAGGGATCATTGCTCGAGACATTTTGAACCTTTACTACGACGGGATCAGTTCCTTTTGTATGACATTTATCACTTCCTCAAAAACTGACAGCCATTTTGTACAGATACTTCCTGTCGATGGGAGGTAACTCTTCCATCAATTTCTTTTTTCATCATTCTTTGTAAAATATCAAGAACGGCCCTTCATTAATATGACTAATAATACTATCACTCAAACATATTTTAATGATTGAAAATAAGTTAGTGATACCCATAAATTAGGGTATGCATTTTTGAAGGCCGAAATATTTTTTAGATTAATTTAATAAAAAATATATTCCTTATTGTGGTAAATTGTGTCCATATGTAGACCTCGAGTCTACCATTGTTATGTCATGATGTATGTTAGTCTATGTATTATATATAGCACACATAACTATGGCATTAAAAGTATGGATCTAGCCTGTCACACTTATAAATTCAATCCTGTTATCGATATGTAGGCCTATAGAAAAATATAATATTATTAATCGATCCCCTGCAAGTGTGTTTGTCCGTGCTGTATATATCTATAGTGTAAATGTATTATTATTATTATTATTATTATTAATAATATTAATAATAATAATAATAATAATAATAATAATAATAACGTTTTATGTACCGTGAACATGGTGAATTCTATAATCTATGAATCGTATATATCCGGAGTGTTTATCTTCAGTTCTAAGGCTACGGATTGGTTCATTGTCGGTAATAAGTTCGGAGAAATATGTAGAAGTTTTGAAAAGTGAGACAGAGAAACTTAAAATCTTTAAATTAATCCTGGCTCCGTCGGGCAGCCAGTACAGATGTACACGGGTGTAATATGTGCAGCTGTATTTTGGATTCGTTGGAGTTTGTCCACATTCTTCTTAAAGTGTGATAAGACTAGGGATCTCACTAAAGTGAGAGGTGTGATAAGACTAGGGATCTCACTAAAGTGTGATAAGACTAGGGATTTCACTAAAGTGTGATAAGACTAGGCATGTCACTAGTGATAGGTGTGATAAGACTAGGGATCTCACTAAAGTGTGATAAGACTAGGGATTTCACTGAAGTGTGATAAGACTAGGCATCTCACTAAAGTGAGAGGTGTGATAAGACTAGGGATCTCACTAAAGTGAGAGGTGTGATAAGACTAGGGATCTCACTAAAGTGTGATAAGACTA
>JAUTBT010029019.1:0-19231 GCA_032361225.1 Lepetodrilus schrolli
TGTATTATATGGTCTCATTATTAATGTAATATGTATATATGCAGGTATATGGCATTAATTATTTATATTTAAAAATTTCAGGACATGGCTAATAACATCTGATAGCCATAACAAATAGTATAATATAACTAACTGTCTTCGCGAGCATTCAAGGCTTTGCCTTAGGTCATATTAGGTTGATGTAGTTGATAAGTAATTTAAAACCTTCCATATAGACCAATTGCCTTTAAAAATGATAAGTGAGTCTATAAATGACTTTTCCTTCTAATTGTTGATGATTATTCCATTATACGCCTATTATATATACTTTTACATGCTTAAAGATTATGAGATTATATTTATTATGAATGTACTCTTAGTACCTCTAGGTAGGTCATTATGCCATTGTACAACTATTAGTTTAAACAACTGTTATGTTTAATTAGCTGTTAATAATACAGAAATGACTTATTTCTACAATGGTAAACTTTAAATGTATCTAGACTACATGAAAAAGAACAATAACAAACAAATGATTCAATCAAAACCTCAAAACCGGATGTTCGCAGTTTCCACGTAAATATGGACAACTTTAAAACGCACAATATTCGTCAACTATGCCTCTTTAACAGATCAATTAGTGACAATTAAAGCTTTTCATTAAGTCCAACAACGTCTAAAGAAGAAAGACCACATATCATTTCAACATATTTGTATTTGATTTGTTTACCATATTCTTGGAACCAGTTTCGAACGCCTTCGGACAAACTCGGGAAAAACACATCTAAACAGGTTCTCTACTTACGTAAAACCTCTCTGTGGACGGGTACTAGTCTACACTTCCGCTAGATGAAAACACTGCCTCGTGAGCAGGCGGTAAGTCGTGCAAGCTGCATTTTACAGCTGTTTTACAAAGTAAGGAGGTTATACTTAACCACCGGGTAGTTAACGATCCATGTGTGTATTATAAGTTAGGTATTATAGCAATGTCATGTTTCGACTGATTAGACATTTGCCAGATGTTTTACCATACATTTAATCCTGTATAGTCAGGTGCTCGGATTTCGTTCGTCCATTTTTGGAAAATCGACTCGTCACGTATGGGTGAAAGATTCCCGCTGTGACGGAAAACAATAATTCACTCACTGGAAAATCGAAATGATGGCAATATGTGGAGATCACGGCCAAATGTCATTGAATATTGCAACAGTGAATGGATGACATTGAGGCTCCGAGTATTTTGGTTCATAATGATAATTTAGCCAAGAATCAGCGGACTATTATTTAACAAATGTACGGATGTAAGGGATGCAAAACAGTGTACACCTTTTGTTTTCGTTCAATGTGTATTTTACCCAGTATTTTTCTTTTTAAGGAAATGTACGTTAATGTGTGTGTCTTCAGCGAATAAAGTCAAGAGATTGTGTGTATGAGTTGGTGAGTGAGAGGAATGGTAATATATTGGATATTCTTAATGTGGCAGGGCGGTGGTGGAATGTTGGACTGTAGATCCACAGGCCCCGGTTTCAAGTCCCATCCTGGGAGCCAAGTATCAATGCTATTATGATGCTCTGGAACTCTCCATTGATACATACACTGACATTTCTAATCGTAGTAAAATTCCACTCTTGTGTTTTCAGATCTTACTGAATTCTACATATTACAATTGTCACCATTGCATTCAAGACACCGCTGGGAAGACCCCACTCGAAGAAGGGGACATCACTCTCTGGGTATGAAACAGATGACCAGGGGGTAACACAGGATATTTTGGCAGTCGTCAAAAGCATCACTACAAGACTCGCCGTTCCGTCGACCGATTCTGATTCCGATTTCTGTGAAAAGGGATGTGGTCATGGGAAACCAGTGCATGTAAAGATCTGTCATCATGGTCATGACTTTACCAAATGCAAGTCGAGAAAGTTGCAATATCCCACAGAAAAAATATTGATTTCAGATTTTTCAAAGGTCAAGCAAGAGTATGACTACAATGTAAACTGCAAGCAAAATAAAATCAAACTGACAAATAATAATTATCTTACAGAAAAGGGGCAATTAAATGCAAATACCTCAACGTTCAGGAAGAAATTAAAGGTATCCAAGTCTGAAGAGAAATTATCTTCATGCAGAGAAAGTGGTGGGATTTTACACACAATTTCTTCTAGTGCAAGTTCGTCAGAATCACAGTATTTGATTGATGACAGCTTTTATGGTTCACTACATTCTGAAGAAGAAACAATGACCGACAAAGCTAATCCCCAAAAGTCCAAACAGAGAATCAAAGACGGAACACCGAGGAAAACCAGAAAATTAAAGAAAAAATCATCAGATGATTCCGATGAAATTTTTTCCAATGCAACTGACTCTAGCATGATATCGCATACTAATAAAAGCCCAAACAAACATTCCAGAAAGAAATCAGGCTCTCTATCCAGTACAGCTGAACTGGAAATCCCTGAAAAATCCAAACACAGGCATAAAGAGGCGACAACCTGTAAAAGTCCATCAAAGTCTAAGCATTATGGCAACCAGCAAGGGAGACAATCAGTGGAGAGCATGTCGTCTGCCGGTGAGTCGGATACTGAAGGGCAGCTGTCGCCGATAATACCGAACAGTGCAGAACCTCAACGAGTCAGTTTCTCGTCTCTGAAATCAAAGAAACACACATCACCGCAAAACAGTCGGACTGGTACCAAAAAGAGGCCAATTTCAAGCGCACTTGTTCTAGATTCTAGTGGATCTGAAGACGAGGCTGGTCCCAATTTGCAGAATCAGGCGATCACTGATACGCCGAAGCGCAACCTTAGAAGGTGATAAAATTTACCATCCATTTTGACCATTGGTAAATATCTGTTATATTTAGATATTAACATAGGTTGGTAGATATTAACATGGGCTGGTATGATCATGGCATGGTATGTTCATGGCATGATAAAACTAAAAGAAATGCAGCACTGTTCTTAAACTTGGTGTATATTTTTGAGGTAATTGCACATGAGAGCTTAGCGACATTAAATTTTAGCGACCGACCAATTTATAATCATAATGACAATAAATTTTTATAAGTTTATCCACAAGGCCCTGAGATTACGAAACCTTTTGAGTAGATGTTATTCTCGTGCTCAAATTTTATATGGTGATTTCTGAACAAACTCATGAATTGAGTCTGTACTCAAAAGGTTCGATAATATAATAAACTACTTTTTATATGGAGGATTCAAATCCGGCCCCCCGGGAGCCCGGCATCAATATTCACGAAAGTTACATTTCTGATGCGATATTGATAGGATGCATTGTCCGTATAGTGTCAATGCAGTTATCATCCTTGGTCTTGTCAGTACCAGCGCTACGGATGTTGTGGGTTTCCTCCTGCCCTAAAACTGACACGCCGATATAAGTGAAAGAATCTTGAAAGCTGCTCTAGAGGAATCTCAAAATGACACACGACATGGTGTTGACGAGCAGAGATTAGAAATAGAATTATCTCACAGGGACAAGTCATTTAAAGAACAGGGATGTTATTCCATAGGCATATCCTCAATACAAACAATATCACACATTTATCATCTTTATCTGTTCAGCTCGGTGGATGGTGACGAAGACTTGTTTGAAGATGGTGACTTAACGGTGCACTCTCTGGATGGGAATGTAGACGACTTCAGTCTGTGGCTTATTAAGGCGCCAGCCGAGGTTAGTATTTATCGGGCGTCATGTTCCTGAAGCTATCATATATGTAACAACATTGTTAAAGCGGCAAGATCATCTTTGGATACTAGAACAGTTGGACTTCGGAGCCATGAAACGTGTGCATCTAACATCATACGAAACTTGGATGTTGCTGTGAGTTTGGGAAATCTCTACACTAGAAATGTGACATCATGATTACATGTGTAATGATCGCTATCTAGTAGGTAGGCATAATCAATTAGGAAATAAAGATATTTCTAGATTAGTAAAAATAATCGTACTTTTCAGGGAAAGATAGCTGTATCAGATTTTGCAATAACCTGATTAGTGACCTTTGATATCTTGCAAAGGTGACCTTGCCACTAATGACTAACAAAGCCATCGTGGAGGAATATTTGATGATCCATAAACAGTAAAACTTTCCTCAATCTCGTTATAATGAGACACAAAATTAAAGCTCAGATATTTGTACACTCGCTACTACGTTTCAAAAAGAATGTCAAAATGTTTACGGAAGGAAATGAGATCTGATTTTAATTAGATTGAACTTTTCTCCGTGTAGAATTATTGTATCACTTTGTGTGAAGATTTTGGATCAGATTTTTCATCAGCATCAAGCAAGTCATTCTTCATAGTTGTCATAGTTAGAGTGGACATTTCTTTGGATTTCTTTCAGATGTCTTTGAAGTCGATGCCCAAAAGTGTGATGGTTGAAGAAATTACAAATTTCACCAAAAAGAAGGTTACTGTTATTTTATTTTATTTTTTCAAACATCCAAATGAATATGGGACAGTATTTGTGTGCATCTGTGTATGATTGTGTGTGCATGGATGCGTGCATGCATCCCTTCCACCCTAATTCAGCCATTGGTGACACCATATTGTCCCACACTTGCCATTTTATTTATTTGAGGAGCTGATCAGATTTAATTTTGCAACCATTTCTATGTTAATTACCTTTAATTCATGGCATTAGTAATAGTAAGTATGACTATGATAGTGCATAACACCTGGAACGATTTTCATTGGCTGGTTACATGGCTTGTATCACAATTTTCCCATGCCTGTCATCGTGGTAGACAGTTTCATTGGTTGGTGCGGTGGGCGGATGTATTCCCTATTTGACTTCCACATGAGACTATGTTTGAGACTATGAATTTCTGTTCAAAAGTTGTTGGATAAAGAAATTAACAAACTCGCTAGTGTGTCGTATTGATTTTACAACACTTGTGGTTCCAAAGTTAATATTTTCCTCAATATGACACACTAGCTCGTGTATTAATGTCTATATATTTCCATTTTTTTAATGAAATGTGTACCTATTACATTTTGAATGCTCTCTGTGTGTGCATGCATACATACGTGCGTGCATGCATACCGGTATATATAGTTTATTTGTTGTATTTCCAGAATTCCTTCGAAGTGTGGGCATTTTCTGATGAAGCTATGCAGGTATAGATTGTTCAGAGTATTCATAATTATATGTCCACTAATTTAGGGTAAGATCTTGGGCCATCAGTTAGTACCTGAGCTTGGGTCAAGCGATTAGTATATGTGACAGAAATTCAGGTACTGACTGATGACCCAGAATCTTACTCTATATCTCAAATTCCATATTTTCATCCACATTGCCAAGCATAAATATCTAATTTAGAAACAGTGTCTTACTTTCATAACATTGTCCGGTTAAAAAACATTGAGGTATTGAATACGATTTTTGATGTTCGCCATTTCTTTGTAGTAACACTAGTGGTACAAGGTGCAATATATTTCATATTCTGTGATATTTTTCCAGACCGATTATTTGTCATGGGTGAAGAACAAATCTGGTGGTCTGTCTTTAGGTAGGTTTTCCTAGAGAATATTAACCTCTCTAATTTCCTTGTGAGTTTCTGATGGCCCTGGGTTGAAATCCCATCCCAGGAACCCGGCATCAATGTTGTGAAAGTTACATTTCTGAGACAATAATGGTAGGATGTGCTGTCTGTACTGTGGCCATGCAGTTATCATCCTTGGGTCTGTCAGTACCAGCTGGTGCTTGTGGGTTTACGGTACTGCAACATTCACCACTACAGATGTTGCTGGTTTCCTCCTGCCCTAAACTGACAAGCCGTGATGTAAGTGAAAGAATATTGAAAGTGGCTGCAATTGAGTCAGTTGCAAATTTTTGACTAAATAAAAACAATTAAGGATTGAATGCAATATTTTTTTATGTTCATCAAGGTATGAAGGTATCAAATAATTATTATAGAAAAATTATTATAGAAAGACTGGGTACACTCGGCAACATCATAATTTTACATCTGCAGGACCAAAGATCTCAGGACAGATTCATTTTATGGACCTTCCTACTGAGCAGCAACAAGGTCAAGGACATCCTACGAAACCACTGATTGTCAGCAAACCGGTGCCATTTCCGCAGGGATTGAAAGCCAGATTTCAGCCATTTGGAGCAGGTAGATAGTCCAACAATAATTACTTCCCTTGATTTTTTTCTCCACCTGCGTGTTACATGTTCATTTAGTTATACGTCTCGGGGCGGATTGCAGTGTCATGGTATAACCTTGGACTTCAAATCCCGTACTGGAAGCCTGGCATCAATGTTCGCAAAAGTTACCTTTCTGACGTGATATTGATAGCATGCGCTGTTGTCTGTACCATGGCAATGCAGTTATCATCCTTGGTCCATCTGTACCAGTCAGTGATTGCAGGCTTACTGCAACATTCAGGGCTACGGATGTTGTGTGTTTCCATCTGCCCTAAACTGACAAGCCATCATATAAATGAATGAATATTGAACATGTTGAAAGCGACTCTGAACCCCAATATAAATTAATTTGAAAATGTTTAAACTCTCAAACTTGAAATTTAGTGCCATAGCTCCCTTTTTTTTTATTGTGTAAAAGTAATTTGATCTATTAACAGAAATTTACATATTTTTTTATGAATGGAGACATTTGTAAGATATTGTTTTTTGTTATGTTTTTTTTTTTTTAATTGGTGTTTAGAACTGCTTTCAAGATTCTTTCACTTATATCACGTCTTGTCAGTTTTAGGGCAGGAGAAAACCCACAACATCCGTAACACTGAATGTTGCAGTAAACATGCGAGCATTCAGCTGGTACTGACAAGACCAAGGATGATAACTGCATTGCCACTCTGCATACAGCACATCCTATCAATATCGCGTCAGAAAGGAAACTTTCGTGAATGTTGATGCCAGGCCCCGGGACGGGATTTGAACCTGGAACTTTTGGCTCCGAAGTCCTAACATTTTTGTTATTTCATGCTGAAACTAATTGCCATTTCTCCAATTTACGATGGTGCCAAAGTGATTATTTATGGGAGCAATATATAAAACTTGTAACATTATAATGGAATGCTTGACTGTTGATGATTTTCCAGATGCACCTGTTGTAACAAGCAAAAAGAGAAAGAAAAGTCTGCCAGAATTGGAATCATCCATATCCAAGGCAACCGACCAGATTGATGGAGTCGTTCCAAAGAAAAAAAAGAAGAAAAAGAAACACAAACATAAAGCGCAATAATACTGTGAAATAATACTGTGCGAAAATAAACTGAATCTGTTACATTTCTTTATAAAATTATCAGGCGAGTGGTAGCACAATGGTAGCCAGAGGTTCTAGGTTCAAATCCCACCCAAGGAGCCCGGCATCAATGTTTGCAAAAGTTAACATTCCGACTTGATATTGATAGGATGAGCTGTCTGTATGCAGATATCATCCTTGGTCTGTCAGTACCATCCAGTGTTCGCGGGTTTACTGCATCATTCAGCCTACAGATGTTGCAGATTTCCTCCTGCTTTAAAACTGACAAGCCGTGATATATGTCTTTATACACAGTTATGTAGCCAGAGTATGATTGGTAGGTGGTTGTGTAGCCAGAGTATGATTGGTCGGTGGTTGTGTAGCCAGAGTATGATTGGTCGGTGGTTGTCCTGAAACCTGGTAGTTCCAGTTTAATTCACTTTGTGGGCATCAGCCTTCCCAAGGAAGGTAAGAACAAAGTTTCTCTTAACATCCGCTTCCATACTGCTCTAAGGGAGTAGTGAAACGGAATTAGATAAAGTTTGGCCTAGGCAAGATGGGCCACCGATATATTCTCCATGAAACACTGGCCTCCTTCCAATAAACATTACAAGCCATGTATAATTTGGTTCTTGGCTCCTGAAAACAATGAAAAGAAATGAGAGATTGTATTCTTGGGAATTGCCCGCCAAGAGAGCACGATGAAGGTGTGTTATGTGCATCTTCAAAGCGCTGGGCCCTGTTCTACAGAACAATCATAGCGCTGTACTTTACTATATATGAGAAGTCGTAGGAGTTTAGGAGGCCTATTCTTAAAACGTTCTTTCGATCGTATGACATCTTAAATATTAGTTCGTCGCGTATGGGTGAAAGATTCCTGCAGTGACGTAAAACAATAATTCACTCACTTAAATATTAGTATAGTAGGGCTATGAAAATGTTACGCACGTTCTTAGGCTAAGAAGATGGTAAGAATGTTTAGAGAATAGGTCCTCTGACTTGCACAGCGCTACGATCGTTCTGTGGAACGGAACACTGATGAATACAGCATCTAATGCACAACTGCACATATTTTCAACAACATCGTCTACACAATCTGTGAATGGACAGATTGATGCCCACTGTAATAAATAAATATCGGGGGGCAAATAAAGTGTAGAGGTGGACCGCGAGAATGACAGTCCTGAATCGTGCTTCCTAAAGACAAAATCATATACAGGCACCGGGCCTTTGTATATGTAGAAACGGCCCAGAATATGTAAATTACTATTATTTATACTAATATACTGACTCAGAGCCGACCAGTCCATGCTGAGCGCCTAGCAACTTTTGGTATGACGCGACCGGGTATCGAACCTGCGACTTTCCGCATTCCGGACCATCGCTATAACCATTACGCGATTCCCTGCCGAACCGAGGCAAGCCATCTAGTATCTAAAATATTATACGTGAGTTAACTTGTTTAACATCTGAAATCAGTTTCCTTAGACTAGTATATAATTATTCTCAACAAAAGTTATTACGGGTCCGCTGATAATTTGTTGTGAAGCTTTTTCTACAAACCTTCGGAACTCGGATTGATGAATGTGGGACCATTCTTCTTCAAATGCTTCTGCACGTTCTTGAAGAGTACCTACAGCCTGATGACGTTTAGAAAAATTTTGATTTTTGAATAATATAAAGTTAAATTAATTATGTCCACAATTCATACTGCCCCTTAATTAATGTTGTTAAGCATATGCTAAAAGTTGATTGTAGACATGTTTAGGCATATTGTTCATTTATATAGGCTCTACATCACTACCAACTATACTACTCGCGACATCGTCTACCATTAGCCCTACAGATATATATTTAGATTCAATATTATTCGAGAGAAATAATAATTACATAAAAAGATAACATACGGTTGTCTCGCCAGTTTGATTATGCTGCATGCGTCGTTATCTTTGTTATTTATAGTATATAATTATTAACATAGCTTTAAATTTGCATTTAATATTAAAATATATAGTAAGGTTTTACGATTTTCATGTTCAAAAATATAATGTCTAGACTTGGTGATTAGTGATTAGTTTAAGCCATGGCCCGTCATTCAAGAATTATGTTGGATTTGTTAGCGTGAACAATAAATTAACATGAAAATATATTATTTAAAAAAACAAACTTTTCCCAGAAGAATTATATAGTCAATGCTATTCTGAGTGTAAATACTCCATCGTTTTCAATGAACCCGTAAATAACAGCTGTAGATGTTTGTGCAGCATGAATTTTAGCCGGATATTGAAAAATGAGTCATTAAAAAAACCAAATATATATATAACTATATGTCGCAGGTTATGAATACGTATTAATAACAAGTCTTTACGATGGGATATGTTTATCACGCCTTATTATTGTAATGCCTATATACTTCTCAGTATACTGAAATGTAAAACGTACGTCTTAGGCTTGTATGAAACTCGCACTGCTACAAGTTTTAGATCCTTGTCTCACCGGAACATTTCACTTCTCTGCTCATGTACGGTGTCAGTTTGTGATTTTTGGTATCGTTAACCAATCCCGTACAGGCATTGCTTACGATGAGCACATTTCATGAGCTCGTTGAAAAATGTACGACGAATTTCCAAGAATTTCGAATTAAATGTCGCCAGATGGTTCGACTGACACATCAGGTTGGGCCGAGAATCATGCCACAATCCATACCCAAGTTCCACATCACCACATCCGGGGTCAAGGTCATGGAGTCCAATCCGCTGTCCGTGGAGGGGGAGCTCCTCGTCCATTCCGACCTCCCGTTTGACGTCCACATTCTGAACAAGACAACTGCCCATTCTGAAGAGGATTCTCAACATAACGTCATCAAGGAGAACAAACGCATGGTTTGTTATTTCTCCAATGCTCAGAACAGATGTGATTCCGCTTCCCCTTCCATTTCCGTAACGAACAATGATAATGATGACGCTGAAGAAGCAGCAGCAGCAGAAGAAGAAGGTGACGGTGAATTTGACCCAGACCACTGGGAGTTCGTGGATAAGAACGGCAGAATAACATTCCTGCCGAAGGTCCAAGAAATCCCGTCTCCGTCTTTCGGGAGGATGGAAGCACCCAAAGGTTCTGTAAGAAGGTGCACATCATGGAAAACTGAACCGGAAGCCGTCGGGAGATACCCGCATGGCCTCCCTAGGCAGGACTGCAGTCAGAGGTCTCCTAAGTGCTACCGCCTCCGATCGTCCATCCATCCTCTGTAAAAATTACAGCAACCGGAAGTCCGTGTCTGCGGCGCCGCCATTCGCACCAACAGATCGAGAGAGAGTCCCAACTACCGGAGGGCAGTACTGGGCGAACTCAAGTTTGAAATAGCTTACATATAATATTGGAAGAAAATCACTTCATGGTCACTCTTATCAGAGGTGATGGAATAGGAAGGACTTCTCAGGAGGACCACGAGAGTAACGTCTACTTCAAGCTCTGCCTGATGCCAGGGAAGAAGCAGGTTCAGTTCTCGGAGGAGATTAAGTGCACCAAGGAACCGCACTTCTTAGAGGAATTCTTCTTTGATGTCAGTCTGAAGGACGTGGAGAAGATGAGCCTCCGGATGAAGATCTACAACAACATCCCCATCAGCCCCAAACAAATTCCATGGGGAGATTAATCTGAGTCTTGGAAAATACAACCTGCTAGAGACCAACCGGATGTGGAGGAACCTGGTACTGAGGGCCAAAGAGAAGGTTTGTGGATGACCGCCATTCATTCCTTCACTCGGTCATTATGTTGATCTTTAAAGGGGGGTTGAGCCCAATCCGGTTAAATAGCTTTGAAATTATTTGATATTTTATTTCTTTTTTTTATCCCGTGATTGTTAATGCGTGAAGATAACAAAAAATACTGCATACCTTTAACAATGTATATATATATATAGTTCTGCATTAATATGATGTCGTTGGTCGCGCATGCTTCCTCTTCATGTCCTGGAGGTTTGCTTTGCAGGACACACGAGGTGAAAGTGTCATCCTAGCATCCTTTACCTCAAAGGCTCATCCACTCATTTTATTCATTCCACAGTTGAATGAATGTACTGAAATTCTACGAGCTGTTGGTAGAGGATTTGATCATAGAGGAATCCGTAAAAAGAATTTTGGATAGTTTTTGCTGTTGAAGGGTTACTCTAGGTTCTGGTCATCACAGGTCATGAAAATATTTAAAAAAAATTAATTGTATTCTATGTTGGACAAATATACAATGTATATAATATGAAATGATGAAATAAAATATGTCATTTAGATCTAAAGGTCTGTATTTTCTTTTGAATATATTTCAAATCTGAGTAAGAATTAAGATGATTAGTACATTACGAACATATTCCTAAATTCCCTGAGCACCGTAATCTGTTCTATATGTCTGGGATAATGTACGAAAACTCTACATTGTTTTTACACCTGAAGCGTGTTGCGGACCGTTAGGCCGACAATTCCCTTCACGTGCAAGAATAATGTGGAGTTTGAGTACATTATTACACTTAAAACAAAATCTGTCGCCAAAATACAACGCGTTTTGCTCAATATGCACATTCACAACTATTGGAGGGTGACAGCTTATATAACAATTCGATAGTCGTGTCGATACATTTGTACAGAAATATCTTACGATGAACATCGATGGTACATCACACAAAGGTAAGGGATTTCTTTTGGATTTTGTAAGCTAAAGTCATATAATGGTATGCTTATTAAGCTTAATATCTATTTATCTGTACGTTATGTTTTAAAATATGCTAATTAGTCATTCTCCAGTCTAGTGCACAGACTTGTAACAGGCATTCTATTTGATACATATGTCTAGACAAATATACAGAAAACTGTTCACTATGCATGTATAAATATTAATTAATTATTTAATGTATATGCGTCATTGTAGCAATAAAAATGGAGACATTAAAATAGCTGTTGCGTAGCATTACTATGTGCGTATGCACACAGGTTTACTACACCATTCAGCGCTACGGATGTTGCGGGTTTTCTCCTGCTCTAAACTGCCCCCCCCCCCCCGTAGAGCCCTGAATTGTAATAATTGACCTAAATTGTAATACCTACCCTGAATTGTAATAAAAACTGTCCTGAATTGTAATACCTCAAAATTTTGCCATGATTTGTAACAAAATTGCCCTGAATTGTCATAATTCTGACTCGAATTGTATCGGGTTTAGCGACTCAAATTGTAATAACATTAAATGATGAACACTGCTTTGTTCCGAGTCCCTTGGACTATACCTGTCTTGCATAAATATACTGAATCATCATTCCAGGATACGTCATGAGATTTATTTCAAGCCAAACTTCGTAATGCATTTATTATGTTAAATGAATAACTCATATTGTAGGACCTCACCGACAATAGTCGTAACAAATAACTCTACAAATTTAAGCTTCCTGATAGTCGTACATACAGAGAGATGATGTCATGAAAGTGCTCCAGCATATTTAGACACCATATTCGATTAGGAAAATTTGAGAAGATTTTGGTGAAATAAGACAATAACTTTAATTAGATACTTGATTGATAAGAGGATGTTGGTGAATCCAGCCAATGTGAACTTTATGCATATAATAATGAAGTTTCATTTATGCCAGTGATCTGCAAAACGTACAAGTGTTTGTTGACAAGGTAGAATGTACTCTATTTACAAGTATCTGATAACCCTGAATGAAGTTATTGACATTTTCAGAAAACTACGATGAATCATTCTAGTTGCGTAGACGGGGAAGTTGAAGGACCCGACGCACGTTCTCTTTTCAAAGCATTGCTGTCTGCCAGACATCGTATGTTGAAAAAAACTGTTTCACGTGCACTGTCAGAATACAATGTCAAGCATTGAACCTCCTGCAAGACTATTTACTATTTACTTACAAATATATTCGTTATTGTTCATGACATGCTATGAATCGAACATTTCATTTTAATCCAGCGTACCAACAAGGCTGTGAATGACAGGATTGATGACCATGAAACTTCCGACCACGACTACACCCTCCACCACACCCGCAACGACGTCTATGACGACACCCTCTACATACCCAGACACCCGCTACGACCGCAACGCACTCTATGCCCATGCGCGCCAATGACGATTCCTCGCGTTGCGTAAAATTGATGCTAACAAAAGGCACTGCATTTTCAATAAAGTTTTGAAAATTGTTGTAAAATAAAATGCTGAGTACAGATTTGTTCCCGTATTTGTTTTTGTGTGTATATCAACTACCATATCTACATACTAGAATTTCGAAGTAAGTAAATGACATCACACACCGCTTAACTATATACCTCCAATAGTTTAGCAGGAAGATCAGCAAATATCGTTATCTCATGCAGGGGCGTAGCTTCCTATAGGCCGTGTAGGCCGAGCCCTACACTTTTTCCAAAAGTTTAAACACAGTGACACATCCGACAACCCCCACACACCCCCAGCATTGATGATTCGGATTACACATTAATTTACACCAAGCTACGCCCCTGTCATGTGCTGAACTATTGGAGTTATTTTTCCGATATGTTTCTCACACTGCTATTGCTACACTTAAATCTAACAATACACCGCCGCAAGTGAAGTCATCACTTAGGCAGCCATGACATTCCGTGGTAAACGGGGGGGAAAAAATCTTTTTACGGAGATCAAGTGAGAACAAAACCCGAATATTGTTAGAAATTGTTTGGCAATATTCCGAAGCACAAACCAACCACAAAATAGTTCAAATAATGTCAATTTCCATTAAATGGAAATATTAACATAAATACGAGATGCAATCTGGAAAATGACGAAAATGACAAAATTTATACTAAAATATATTGAAAATGAAATTTTGTCTATTAAAGATACTACAATTGTCATTTTAATGAGATTTTATGAATAAAATGAAATTTCGTTTGTAAAATTGACCAAGTCAATATATGAAATGGCCCAAACGGGATACCGTATATTTTGAAATCGACAAGAGATATTCCATTGAGGTCATATGTTTTACGATGCTAAACATGCTTGCGAGCAGACGATATGACTTTTTACAGCTTGCAATTATTTATTTGCGAATTTATTTACATCACGTTAAAAAGTACATTAATCTCACAGCTACACTTTCTAATGTTTCACTTTGTTCGATTGCATACTTATGTTTGCTGATAACATCTATACCAGTTCTACCCGATATAACGGGGGAAATTTCAAGCGTAAAATATATTCGACGGTGGCGTGATTCTTTGAGTTTTGGAAACAATCGTAGCGGTTTAGTAAGTAGCATGAAAGCTGATCTACCCCGAAATTTCATTCCACAGTATAAACTCATAGCACTGAACACTATAATTATGTGCCTACATATTTGTCTATGATTAACGTACTATAAAACATAATATTTTGTTGTGAATGTCATTTAAACCAACGTTTATACAACTAATTTGTAGTTCCTTAGGAATATTAAGTCGTCTTGAAAAATCTTTAGCGGCTAGTCAGCGACAGCATATATGAGTTACCTCCTTTAGGTTGTTCCGGTGTAAACAAGCATGGCGCAGAAAGATGTGACAGCATTACGAAAAGTTACTGATGTGTTGACAGAAAGTCTCTCTCAACACTACAGCAAAAGAGGTATCGAGTGGAATAAGATCAATATATGCAAACGTTCACGCGACTTGAAAGATGGAGAATTAGTCATTCCCTTAGGAAGTACTTCGAAAATAGTACAACAGGTACACGAATTTTACTTTTTCATTTCTTTCACTATATGTTCACATCATATGTAACCCACAGTATACTCTACTACTGCTATATACATTGGACCATTAGGCCTCTTTCTATGTGGGAGGTATTTCCGTGTATGCTGATTTTGATTGGTTCCGTGTGCATTCAGTGGAGTGAGTGAATTATTCTTTTACGTCTTTCACACATACGTGACGAACTTTCAGTGGAAATGCGGATGGCCCATGTTTATGGCCGGGTAGTGATAATGCTTGGCTATTATTCACTTCACCAGCCATAATCGTCCTATCACTTCTTCACATAGCTTTCGATCATAGGACGATTATGGCTGGTGAAGTGAATAATAGCCAAGCATTATCACTACCCTGCCATTTTGTATATCGAACAACACCTGTTTTCGAACAGTCATGCTTTTACAGATTTCCTTCATTATGCAGAGAGAAGTTATGCCATCAATGATGTTGCCTTACCAACCAAAGCTCTACCAACATCGGTAGCATTCCAGCAAATGTAGGCTATGCATGGCTGATCTTTGCACGTTTTATTTCAGACCTTCTCTGAACTACAAGAAGATATAGAAGCTACTCTGTCCAAAATTAACAATGTCGACCTTCCTGTCACTAATGTCGATTCGGACAAGTACAATCTTGCAAGATTCCACATTCATCGACCTACAGCATTTCTAAATGTAATACGCCAAGTTGAGACGGGAAAAGAAAAGTATGGACGAGCAGAGTGGAAAACACTGAGACACGTGCTTCTCAATATGGCTGACTTTCAGAGTTCGTCGGACGAGGAGATTGTCCTGACTCCCACTCACTTACGTTATATAGTCCTACTTCAGCATGTGGCATGTCTGTTGGAAGCAAATGGGTGAGAATACGTTTATACCAAAACCTTGGGTATCGTTTCCCAAAGCTCTCATATCCACTAATATACCATAGTGCTCTTGGCCAATTACCTTGTGTGTCTGTTAGACTCTTGGTACCGTAATTGCCCTAATAATTTGAACAGGAGAAAATTATTAAATTTGTAGCTGTTTGAATTATTAGAAAAATATGGAAATTATAAATGATCTGTGTTCATATAATTAGGGAAAACCAAATTAAAGTAGAAAATATGGTTGTAAATGAAATGGTAAATAAATGAAGGATTTAAAAAAAAAAAGGTTTTGTAAAGATGATTGTGTTTGAATAATTAGAAAATTATGATTTACAAAATTGTGTCATGTTCATACTTTTAGGGTTGTAAAAAAATATTTTCGGCAAATAATTTGGGTGTTCGAACTATTATAGGGTTTGAATTATTAGGGTAATTATGGTAGATTTGAGAAGCTTTAGAAACAATAGCCTGTACAATATCTTATTGCCGATTTGTTCTTATTTATCTCGTAACAATAGGACCGCATCGTGAAAAGATATTTTATGTTGAAGCTTTCTACAAAATTTAGGAATTCGGTTTGAGGAATCTGGTGGAATTTTTTCTCCCAATGCGTCTGAAACTTCTTGAATGGCAACTGAAGCCTGTAGACATTTGGAAACTCTCCGTTGTTAAAATAATTATACGGCTAAAAATATGTCCTAAAAGGCTACTTTTTTTTTAAAATTGGGGTTTAGAGCTGCTTTCAAGATTTTTTCACTTACATCACAGCTTGTCAATTTAGTGCAGGAGGAAACCCAAAACAACCGTAGCGCTGAATGTTGCAGTAAACCTGTGAGCACCGGCTGGTACTGACAAGACCAAGGATAATAACTGCATTGCCAGTCTACAGACATCGCATCCTATCAATATCATGTCAGAAAGGTAACTTTCGGGAACATTTATGCCGGGCCCCCAGGGCGGGATTTGAACCTGGAACCTTGGCTGTGACGTCATGGCTGCCGCCCTCAACTGGCACGTTAGTAAGGCATTCTGCATGAATATTCGCAAGTTCGCTTTATTAAAAGTATGTAGATCTATTACGATTTTGGATAAATCCGTTACCAGCGTGATTTCCGGGGCATACGGGTTTCTACAAGCCGACATTTCTGGTATACGAGATACGAGAAACGTCCGCATGTAAAATCCCGTACACCCCGGAAATGATGCTGCTAACTAATAATCCCACTAATATAATGGTGGCATATAAATCTAATAGTAAAATCCACAGTGACGTAAGTGTTTTGGTCACGTGACGCGCTCTATAACATCCGGGTGAGGAACTGCTTATTGACTAGATATTATTTGTTCATTATCAAATTGTTACAAGATGGTAATTTCTTGCTTGGTTGTGGGCTGTGAAAACCGATTTAAGAAAGGTTCGGTGAAATTCCACCGCATTCCGGCTGAAGTCTGAAGTTGGCAGACGACAGAAATGGATCCAGGCGATTGGTAGGAAGGACTGTATATCGTGTTTGCGGAGAACACGTCACATCAGGTACAAATATAAATAATGATCGTTAATTGAATATGTATATGATTCTATGAATAATACGTTCGTCAATACTTGCATTATGCAAGCATTGTCCTGTTTTCAATCACCGTCGTTTAACTTTAATGTGCAACTCGTGTATGTGAGCAGATTCATATGTAACACTACCTTGATCGGTTGGGCATGTAAAAGGACCACACATACATACCAGTTTTATGTCTTCGGTTTTATAGGACCTGCAAGCTCCGATCTAAATGACCCCGATTTTGTCCCACATCTTAAAATGGGGTAGGATGCCAGATCTATGACCACCCCACAGGCAAAGAAAGACCGATACCATAGGCCTCAAAGACGAGTGGGCGACAAAGTGAGAAGGGAAATTGATATCCGTGAAACAGAATGCTGCATCCATTCTACTGGAATTGTCACCCAGCACTTCGGTCAATGAGGACAGCAGTACAGCGCAGGAAGATCAAGAAACTTGACCTAGTCCAAAACCATGTACCCTCAAACTAACGTAATTCCTTTCTACGGTTTTTTGTTTGTTTGTTTGTTATTATATCCATATATTATATTAACAAAGAGAAATACATTAAACATATTAGAACAAGTTTTTACATTGCCAAAATGAATCAAGGTTGGAAAGTAGAAATTAATGCATTAGGCCCAAGTGGTTTGTATCGTACAACATTAATGAAATGGTACTACTATATATTTTCACATTCTCTCTAAATAAACTTAATTAATTATTGTTTATAGCTGAGAAGTTATGGATGGTGCTTCATGAATTGCTCTAATCCATACATCTATTCTCCACAGATACCGTTTGTCTACAGAAGATACTGACAAAAAGATCTACGAGATGTCAAGCACCAACTTGGAAGTACAAAGTTTGGCGATTCTTTCCTTACAGGGGAGAAGAGGGATGCAAAGATTGTGTTTTGCATATCTGTGTTGCCAACATTAATGCAACTTAATCCTGGCAGTGTACTTATGCTCATTCTAATGAAACTGAGATTTGCTTTGGTCAACCAGGATTTAGCTTTCCGATTCGGAGTATCAAAGCATCATGTCAGTGATCTCCTGAACAAGAGCAATGACCTGGTGATAATATAAAAGTCGCAACACCGTCAAAGTGCTTGTTGCAGTTCACCTGTTGGTGCAATAACATTTGTTTCTAAGGCATATGGTGGCAGTGTATCTGATAGGGTGATCACTCAACAGTCTGGATTTTTACAACTTTTGGAACATGGGGATTTAGTATTAGCTGACCGTGGTTTTGTAATATCTGATGAACTGGCTGCTTTTGGTGCACAGGTTGCAATTCCTGCATTCATCTGATCCCCGTTTCACAACGGCCTCCTAACTATTTAGGAGCTCTTAAACCAGTCCTAAGAGATGTCACCTCGTAACAAGTGTTTCAAGACGACGTCACAAGTCTTATCCCTTCTTAAAACGACATCTAACTTACGAGGTGATAAACTGGATCCTAAAGTTAGGAGTTCCTAAATTAGGATGTCGTTGTGAAACGGGGGCCAGGGGTAAAGCACAGATAGGCCCATAAGAAATAGAGACTGGGCGTAGACTTTTACGAGTCAGGATTCATGTTGAGAGAGAGGGCGGGTGGTAGCGCAGTGGTAGAACAGTTGGACTTCGGAGCCAAAGTTAGAGGTTCAAGTCCCGCCCCGGGGGCCCGGCATCAATGTTCGCGAAAGTTACCTTTCAGACGCGATATTGATAGGATGAGTGGCAAAGCAGTTATCATCCTTGGTCTTGTCAGTACCAAACGATGCTCGCAGGTTTACTGCAACATTCAGCGCTACGGATGTTGCGGGTTTCCTCCTGCCCTAAACTGACAAGTCG
>JAUTBT010029030.1:0-19228 GCA_032361225.1 Lepetodrilus schrolli
TTAACTATAATTGTTCAGGGCAAAACTATACTTTAATACGATATATATATATATATATATATATATATATACACAAATATGGCAAAGCAATTTATCATTTTGACTAATTCATTGGATTTTGTGTTTTTCCAGACAACAAGTATAGTCGATTAATTTTTAATTTTATTATTTATCGATTTGCAACAGACGACGCTGACAGTGACTATCTAATGCTAGAATAATGTGTCACGCTGGTAGTATTCATTCTTGTTACCACGTCATCGATTTCTGTTGTCATTTATAGAAACATTTGTGTGAAGTTATTCCTGTTTTACTTCAATTAGAGTTGTAAGGCCTTTACCTGATTTTTCTTGCCTAAAAATTAGCATACGTCCTCTTTCCAACAGAACCTTAAAATGGCGAATACAACTACTACATCGCGGTAAGTGGGCACATTCTATATTTCTCGGAAGCTGCACTACCACGAATCTAGGTGACGCTTGTTGGTGCACTATACCAGTTTTAGTATGGCATGCTGATATTTATTAACCTATTGTTGTTTCTAATAAATTATATTGATATATTGATGCCCAAAGCAGCTTAGCTATGGTATTGATCTTGCCTGAAATTAAAAGGCTTTTTTTTTTTAAAGCTACTCACTGATATTTTATATGTTTTATTTTATGTGTATCCCGCGGTATCCCGTTTCCGCCAGGTACCTATTTCCACCACTTTCAGCCACTTAACAAACGGTCGTTCGTAGCATGCAATCAATGTTCATAATCTACGAAATTTTATACTTAAATGTTAAACTGCACAACATTTTACATTTGAAGAAAAGCGAAATTGTTAAGATTGTAATTCCGATAGTGTCCCCTTTTTGCAGTAGCTCTATTAGTCATAATCTAAAAACAATTATATACATAACTATCAAATAAGTAGTTTAACATGGTCAATGATTTGAAATTTCAATTCAATGTGGCCCAATGTCTGATAAAATAGATCAGGATGAGCCCAACTTAGCTTCCATAGATGAAAAAAATTGACAATCATCATATGACTAATTTTATGTTAATTTGACAGTAGAGATGTAAATATAGCAGACGACAGAACTTGATTGCATGACTATGTAATGAGTTTATATTTTGGTTTATTTAAACGCCATGAATATATTGCATTAGTGAAGTAAAACAACATACAAAACCAAATATATGCATATGAATAGCATGAACTTACTGTTTTTAACTTGAATGGAACTTTTTTGGGAAAAATGCGAAAGGGTATGGTCCGGTTATCATAATCTCAAAATGGCTGATTGTAAATAGGAGTCGACTGGAATCTTATTTTGACAGCTAAAATATTATCAATGTTCAGCTTTAAAAAAAAAATGATGCCAATCTCATCAACTTTTGCTTCCATCCATGGCTTGCTAGCCAACGATGAAGACAAACAATCTACAGCAGTAAAAGCAGAAGCCATATATTTCCTGGAAAAAAATAATTATGGACACCTTTTGAAACTATCTTATCATAAAATATCTCATTTGCATAATTTTTATTGCTTATATCATTTTTGTTTTAAATAATCAATTTTAAAAATCTTTATTACCAATGTACAAGTGTATGTTTAAATGGGTTTTTTTTTAAATTGGGGTTTAGAGCCGCTTTCAAGATTCTTTCACTTATATCCGATATCGCAGCTTGTCAGATTAAGGCATGAGAAACTCACAACAACCGTAGCACTGAATGTTGCAGTAAACCTGCGAGCACCGACTGGTACTGACAGACCCAAGGATGGTATCTACAGACAGTGCATCCTATTAATAATGCGTCAGAAAGGTAACGTTCGTGAACATTGATGCCTTGCTCCTGGGACAGGATTTGAACCCAGGGTCATTGGCTCCAAAGTCCAAATGTTGTACCATTGCGCTACCACCCACACCGAAAAAAAATAATCAAATTAAGTGTTTCATCTACAAAATGTGACTACTTCTCCCTTTTTTCATGTCATGGATAATATTTCACACAAATTACACATTCGAAACGCAATTTCATCAAGGAATCAGTATATTTTCCTGTTGAACAATGCTGTGTTACACATACAATTCATCTTACAAAACAGTTTGCCTAAAAATTGACCAAATTATTAATTATGGTACAATTTTGATAAATAGTTCCTATTGCAAATTTCCCATGAGGTTATTGATGTTAACCAGGCGGGAATTTTCCATTTAAAACCTCAGAGTGACACCGTCAGTTTTATGTGAAATTCCCACCTGGTTAACATCGATATTTAAACCTTGCAGGAAATTTGCAATAGGAACTGTTTTATCTCCTATTTACTGTTATTCCTGCCAATAGTAAGTATTGCCACAAAGTTTCTTATTGTGGCAGAAACTGGAACAGATGTCTAGCTTCTTCAACTAGCAACTTGGACTAAGCAGTAGTCTAGTTGACAATGCATTTGACTCCAGTTCATCATGTTGATAAAATTGCAAATGGAGTGACATTAATTAATAATACAGTGTGTATATAAGCTGTAGCTTAAGCAATGAGCCTATCCGTGCTATCGTTATTTATTCAAATTCATCATTCCATTTATTCAATCATATATTCACTTTTAATCAAACTTATAATTTTTAACCCATTTATATTGTATAGTTAATTAGTTCACCGTCACGTATGGGTGAAAGATTCCCGCTGTGACGTCAAACAAAAATTCACACACACACACACACCGTGCTATCGTATATGGGTAATTTGACCAGTCTATTTATAGCTATCACATAAGTTAACACCGTTGCAGGATTACCTTTGGTCAATGCTTTAATGCATGACTGGCTATTTGGTGTGCTATTGCTAGATACACAGTCTGAGCATTAGAAATTAGTGTTGGGTTTGGAAAGTTCTGAATGCTTTCTTTTACAAGCACATTGTCGATGAGACAATACCCAACACTTTCCCATAGCCAGATCCGCTTGATTGACATGTTGCTAGGTTACTGGCATAAACAAACCGGGGTGAGCTAGAACCATGCCATAAGTATTGTAGCAATGGCTGTTGGACACAGGGGAGTGGATTGGATAGATGGCTTATTCTTTTAATGACGTGGATTTCAACGTAGTTCTTGAGGGGAAACGGCCTTGATAGTTTGTTATGTAGTGTTACCTTCTGGTCAACTCTCACAGGGGAACATCACGGCTTACAATGGTTAACTCTAATGTAACCTCAGACAAGGTAGGATCTGCTTGTGTGTATTTGTGATCAAACTCTTATGTTGTTTATCTCGTGTATGATTCTGAGGTAAACTACAGTCCTTGAGATACTGTAATGCAAACAGATAAATGTAATTTACAGCTTTCATGGAATGTCTTGTAAGCGCGATACATGTATGTATATCAATGGTATAATCAGTGTGATATAGATGGTACTATATACTGTGTGATATAGATGGTATATACTGTATATACTGATACTGTGAAATATTACTGTAGAGTAGAACAATATTTACAAAATAGTTCAGATGTTTAGCAACTCTTCTAAATCTGTGGGTAGATCAACTGGAAAATGATTTATAATACTTACCAAATTGTAAATACTGTAGGATAATATTTTCTGGATAGTTTTGATGTTTTATGCCTATGCTTTTTTTAGTTTTTAATTATTAATTAAATTTAATAGTTATCAGGTCTAATGATCATTTAACTAAATTTGACTACGACCATCTTGTTTCGTGTTGTCTCGTGTGGTCAAAGATTCCTGCCGTAATGTTAGGCAACAAGCTACATTTTCCACGTGTCCCACTGGTTTTCAATATTTTCATGTTGTATTTTATTTGTTTATTTTTTATCTCGCAATTGTTGCCCAATATACTAGTGTAGGAAAAACAATAGCAAGGCGCACCAGGTCTATAAAAGCAACACGCTGAAGGGAAAAGTTCAGTTTCGTCAACTCTGAATCCAAACAGGGGCAGCTTCACTGCATAATGCAATGGCTTTAGTCTGAAATATTGGGGAGGTCTGTTTATCTTTTTGAGCCTGAACCATTTGTTGTTTGTTATTATAGTAAAAATGTCTTAGGAATTCAAATCTAAAAGCGTGATTGATGACTCTATCGATAGCCGTTTTCTCGTAAATTATTTTTGTTTATAGGGGTACCATGATTATATATCCGTAAACAGGTCATTTTTCTTTGTGCGATAATTTACTTTTATAATAATTATTTGTTTGTAGATTGTAAAATATCTTCTTTCAATATTTAGGACCATGTACTTCATATTCAGACAGTTTTTGGTTGTTATTATATTGTGTGAATATTTTTATTAGTGGTCTACCACCCTAGCTATGTTTAACGAGGCAAGATCTAATGGCCTGATCAAATAAGCACATAGCTGAATTAGGTAATACAGAGTAATTACTGCAAAAATGGTCATCAAAATTGATTTATTTGGTTGCAAAATTGAAGCCTCTATGTCTGTGGAATCATGAAATATATTCTGCAACTGAGATTCGGCAACATTTAGTAATAAAAGGGACGGGGGCCCCTGATCTCCACTTTTGGTGAAATATCGTCTAGGCAAATAACACGTCCTACCCTGTGTCAATATTAAAAATAATAACAATCATAGACACTTGGATAAAGCCGCCAAATATATTTTTTAAACAATTGAATTAGTTATTTAAACAATTGAAGTAGTTATTTAATTAATAAACATAACTGTTGTATGTTATCAATCGTTATAAACCAAAAGTGTTGAATGTAAACAAATGTTTCTGCTTAATTAGATTTTACGCCTCTACCTTGAAGCCAGTGCTTCAACTTTGGAGCCAGTGCTTCAACTTTGGAGCCAGCACTTCAACTTTGGAGCCAGCGCTTCAACTTTGGAGCCAGCACTTCAACTGTACATTTGTGTCCAATTTCAACAATGCACCAGGCACTTCATTTTCCCCAAAAGCTTTATTACTTTTTAATTGGCCATTACATTCATGATGGCATGCACTAAATGCAGCTTGTTGCTCAATATACTTGTGTAGACAAATCAAATGTGCATACTTTCATATAAAATATGTTTGACTGAAATATGTCAATAGACCGTGATTGTATTGTATGCATTAAACTCCCAACCGTGAAAATAAATTGATCACAGCTTGTTCATATTGTTTAGTCTATAATTTAGGACAAGCACATGAATACATTAATGTGAGGACTGAGGCCTGGCCACTTTGATGCATCACAACAAAACAGCAATCCCTTGGTTTCAAATTAACCCTCTCCATGCTGAAGGCAACCGGAGATGCCCTAAAGGGCTGTACCTGTGCCTAATCCAGCAGGGAGAGGGTTAAAGGTGTCTTCAGACTTATTTTTTAATTGTTATATTTGGTTTAACAAAATTTATTTACATGTATGAGTAATAAAATTAACAAGTTGATAATTACAATAAGGTTGGCTGCAGGAATGTGACCTAGTTTAGGGATTATAAAGCGCATTAGCTGCACTGGCGTGTGTTTGGATTAGTTCCAGCTAGTGCATGCTGGTTATTACACTAGTTAGATAACTCCATACACTTGTCATATATATAATATAATGTTCTAAAGAGTAGTATCTGCTTAGTGAAGTAGTGTGATGTCGTGTGAAGTCGGCTACTGCTATGACGTCATATTTTTATTCACTGGTCGTATCTTTATTCCCTGGTGTTATCTGTATTCACTGCCATTGCAATTGGAGTAGACAGTGTTATCGTTAAACCCATGATATTGATTCTTTCTTTACCTATGAAACAGACCAGATGTTTATTGATGCTTGTCAATATGGCAGTCACTACATACAAATATATAGTATTTAATAATAATGTATTGAATATATTTTCCAGGAAGTATTTCACTATTATTAATTTAAGCATTGGCATCACATGGCCATCATTATCATCACTGTTATTGTTACAAACTTACTATTAAAATTTCAATGTACATAATACTTTCTTGGACAAATCACTCACTGCAATCACGCATAGTTGCATTTTGTTCTGATGGGGATTGCTTTAATTTTGTGCATTTTGATCTGGTCGGGATTGCTTTAGTTTTTTTAACATAATCCAAAGGTAAATTTCGATGAAATTAAAATTGCATGAATGGTTCCCCCAAACATTATCCAAGTAGCCACAGTTTTTGCAGTAGATATCGCTTTCAAATAGCAAGCGATATCTACAGCAGTAGATATCGTTTGACCAAATTCTACCATTGTGATATAGAAATCGCTTGATTCAAGTATTTGATTGTTCAACCATTGTGATGTCATCGCTACAAATGTGATGTCGTAGCATTGCTATGATGTCACAGTGCAAATGCACAGCAGCCTAAAGATTTGACTTCACAGTAAAAAAATTATGATGTGGCATTTAATGACTTTAAAATGATATTTGGTGATAAATAGAATCTCACCCTCGTGTCTTGGAATATCAACTATATAAACACTCATCGATGAAAGTTATAACTTTCACGACTCGTGTTGATATATTTGATATTCCATGACACGTGGTTGAGATTCTCTATTTCTTGGCCAGGTCATGAATAAGTATGTCAGATCCAAACCACACAATCATTGTCAATTATTTAATTTATTAATAAGACAAGAGAACACAAGTGTATTAGATAAGACGGCCTCATGAATTATATGGTTTGCCCATCTGTTGAATCGTCCAATATATCTGTCCAATCGTAATGCGCGTGCTATTGTTAACGGTCCACCGTCCGGTCATTGTCTTTTTTCATGTGTCGTGCGTCATAAGCATACTGTGGGTATTGACCAGCTTCGTGTCTGGATTGATCAACCCTATATCGAGCTGCTGCTTAGAATCGGGTGTTGCAGATATACAGGAATTTGTGGTGCATGTTTTCCGGTCTGTGCTGGTTATGGTATGTCGGATCCACTACAATGGTACTGGTGTTAAACATAGCATGTACACCCAAGTCGGATACCACAGATAACCTTCGGGTAGGCGTTAATGTGTAGAGCCACAATTTCATGAACGATTTCACAAATGCTTTCACGAATTGTTCACGAACGATTTCATGAAAAGATGGAGGGTCAACTATAAGAATTCAGAATGGTAAACTAGAGTTAATACATTATAATATAAGTATTGCTGAAAAGTGTTTTTCACAAATTGGAGAGTGGCACCTTTAAAATCTGGATTTGTCACTGATTACGAATGAATAGACTAACTGGAAGGAAATATACTAACTACAGTCTAAGAGAGTGAAAAATAATCATTTATAAATCATTCCTGACATAGATACAGAGAAGCTTCTCCGGAAATCTAAACTTGCTTAACTGTTGGTGGTGGACATCTTGAACAGAACTATCGCAGCATCAAATTACAACATTTTTGTAGTTTCTGGTCTCTGCTGTACAAAACTGCGTAACTGTAAAGTAACCTCAACTCCAATCTTAGCAATGGTGTCTATAGCCAAGGTTGGAATTAGAGCTATACTGTTTTACACAGTTACCTGCGCTGATCAATACTTGTTATAAACTAATTCAGGAGAGTAAACAATGTCACGGTCACATTTCTATTATCCACACAATTATCTGATTTCTTTCTTCATGAGCCTTTTTTCATTATATTTTCTAGATGTGCCTTTAATATTTTTGATTTAAAACATGGAAATGTATTTTCTAGAGCTTGTCTCCTGTCTAATTTAGGTGAAGGTAACTAACTCTTTCTTGCATGTATTCATATTATCAAGGACGTGCATGTATTCATATTATCAAGGATGTGCACGTATTCATATTATCAAGGATGTGCACGTATTCATATTATCAAGGACGTGCACATATTCATATCAGTTGGGCAAGGCATAATAGGCAAAATAACCAGGGACTACTTTTGTACTGTCATATTTAAAAATTAAAATTATTGGTCTTGTGTCACAAATATATGTTGGATGCTGATTGGCTAATGCATACTCTGGTGTCCATGGTACCTGCTAGATCTGTCATTGATTGACAAGCTTAAGTAAACATTGACATCACGGCTACCACACACACCTAAGTTTTTATAACATTAACAATGTCGTCTCTAGTTGAGCTAGTACATATACAAGAGATTGACATTGCATGATAAAGAGATTATTACCTTACCCTCGTGTCTCTAGATACTATCAATAATCTGCATTTTGGATAAGCACTACATATTATATTTGACAAAACTTGGCATAATACAATTCTTGTCCCAAATGCAGGATATCAACAATATGTAAGGACATCCGGGTAATAATTTGTCTGTATATCTCAGTACCTTGTTTGATGCATCTACTAATGCTTTGCCTGTTTTTTGCCTTGCAGTGATGGTGGTTGTGAAAGGGAAGTATGGCAGCCCAAACGGCCAAAATCTGTATGGTATTAAGCAGGTGGGGACCTCCATCATGTCCATAGCTACATAGTGTTTGTCTAGTGTTGTCATTTTGGTGTTATTATGTTGTCATTGTGTTGTATTAGGTTGTATACACCCTAGGGAGTTGAGAATGTGAGTATATTGACCCATTGACCGCGTTAGTAATTTAGGGCTATGAGCAAGCTTTCAAGCATGGATTTGGCGCAAGATAAATACGCACATTATTATTATTATTATTTGTTATTGTACATTTGTCACTTCTGGAGGATTCCTTCAGAATATGATGGTATGGCACAATTCCTTCTGATGATCTGACATTATTCCTTCTGATGATCTGACACAATGTATTCTGGTGATCTGACACAATGTTTATCTCGCTGCTGTTTTATTTTAAATAATAGTTTGTCACAGTTGTGTTGTGTAGGACATCGGCCATTACTTCAAGAATCCACACAAGTTCCTCATATTGAGTCACCTGCATGCAATGGAATACACATCTTGTGTTCAGGCCTGCACTTCACGAAAGGGTCGTACTGTAGTCCGGGCATTAATCAACGGATACGCCATGATACTACCATAGTAGGAAGTGGCATAAACCGCGATTTATTCCTGGACCACCAGTCCGGCTGTTTTGTGAAATCATGGAATCAACATGCTGAAAATTATCTCGTAAGGGCACAGACATATATTTTCTCATTAACAGGCCTTATAGTGATTGTAGACTGGTGGTTGTATATGAATTGATTATTAACTTGTGGTTGTCTATAAAGTGATTGTAGACTGGTGGTTGTATATTAAATTATTATGAACTGGTAGTTGTCTTTAGTTTGTTTAGAAATTACTTAGAAAGAATCTTGAAAGCGGCTCTAAACCCCAATTTTATATATATTTTTTTTTTAATGTAGACATTTGATTGTTCATAAATTATGGCCAGATACATGGTTGTGTATAAACTGATTATTGACAAGAGGTCTATATTTATTACTGTCAAACTGGTGATTGTCTATTATACTATTAATAGCTTATCAATCAATGTGCCAGCTGATGCTCACAGGTTTACTGCAACATTCAGCGCTACGGATGTTGCGGGTTTCATCCTGCCATAAGCTGACAAGCCATGATATCAGTGAAAGAGTCTTGAAAGCAGCTATGAACCCCAATTCCAAAAAATAAAATAAAATAAAAAAATAAAAATTAATATTATTAAATGGTTAAAATATACTGTTGATTATCTATTTATTTGTCATAAACTGGAGGTTTATGAATTACTGTCAATGTAAAGGTTTTATAAATAAGGTTTATTGACTGGTGGTTGTCTATAACTAGCTTATCAACCAGTAATTAACCCTCTCCCTGCTGGATTAGGGAAAAGCAATGCTCATTAGTGCATATCCGGTTGCCTTCAGCAGGGAGAGGGTTAAATGTTGTTAAACTGGGTTTTTTAAAATATCAATTGATGTTAGACTAGCCAACAACAAAGTCACTTATTTGTAGCACTCCTACCCTAGGAAATCTGCAAGAATATATTCACTATCCTACCATGGGACTTCTCATGGCTGATACCTGCTGATGAATTGCTTGATGTATTATTTAGGTCTGATAGTGTTAAATAGAGCTTGGACTAAAATCAATACTATTTCCTCTCAGTTCTCTAACTCATGCTGTCATGTGCTTGTTACCAATCCTTGAAATGACTAATGGTTGTGCTTTTAGTTGTGGTTATTCTATGTTGTGTTGTGTGTATTAATTAGTGTTCTTTGTTCAGATTAGAAACAAATTCATCTTTAGCTTTCACTTTCCATGGGCAAATCCTCCAGAGTGTTCACTTTGTGATTGGTATACCGAAAATTGTGGAGATTGAATAGTTTTTTTAAAAACAGGGTGGGTGGGAAGGGGGAGAGAGATAGGTTGGGGGGGGGGGGGTTAATGTGCTAACTGAATTGTAAAGGCCTCACCATGACCACCATGGTTACTATTAACCCTCTCCCTGCTGGTTGGGCACAGGTCACTGCTCTTTGGGGCATCTCCGGTTGCCTCCAGCATGGGGAGAGTTAAACATGTGGCAATCATGCTGTCATTTGCCCACTCTACCCCCCTTGTTAGGTGAGCTTACCTGCTGCCCTGTCCAATCAATCCATTTGGTTTATGCATGGACACCTGTTGGGACGGTCCCATTCTTCTTATCAGGGGGGGAGGGTGACAGGTTACAGGTAAAGGATGTGTGTCTGCTGGTGTTGTTGCTTTGAAAATGTTGGAGACTGACATGCGTCATATCGGTGGATATGGTAAGATTCGAAGGGAGTGCTTGTTGATTACATAGGAATATGATAACCATTAACTGTACCAAACCTGGACATAGGTATAGCCACATAGCTATTATCTCTCTCTGTGTATCTTGTGGCCGTTATATTAAGGTCACTGGGATATCACTGGCTGCCATGTCCCAGCAATGATTAAGGGATCTGACAAATATACCAGGTCCCCATGTTGCCAGGCCTCCTGATACATCCAATGGACAGTATGTGTTTTCATGTAATTGTTTACAGCCCCATTTCAGTCCTTGGACATGTTATGTGTACACCAGAACCAAGTAGTCGGAACACTGAAGGGGTATTGAGGTTCTATTTATAGATTTGCTAAGCTGGCAATGACAGCAAGGCTAAGAAACTTATAAGGCTCACGTGGATATCTGTCATAGATCTACTTTGTAGTCTTCTTAGTCAAGACAATGACCAATCATTTCGTCATACCCAGTTAGGTAGACTTACCGCAATATATTAAAATGTATTCACAGTAGATTCAACAAAAGTATTGTCAAGTCCATTATTTGATATCGGCAGTATGGTAGGTTATTTTGAGATATGATTATTTAATTTTCTCAGATCATTTTTAGGTAGTGTCCACCTAGTGATTGGGGAAACTTATTTTTCATTCTTACTATCGTTTTAAAATAACCATTGACGGACTAGCAAATGATTACTCATTATGTGTAGGTGAACGATTTGTGCAAACATTAATCATTAATCAACAATTTACTCAGTCATTTCCTCACTAACACCAAAAACTTTTCTTTCTCTTATTTTCTAAGTTAATATTTGGTCATAAATCTGTTGTGCAAACTGTGTTAATCTGTTGAAATTATGTAAATCTGTTGTCAAAATATGTAAATCTATTATAAAATATGTTGTAAAAATAAGAGTATGTAAATAAAAATATGTACATCTGTTCTGAAAGTATGTAAATCTCTTATACATGTATATACATCTAGTAAAAATATGTAAATCTCATATAAAACTATGTAAATCTGTTGTAAAAATACGTAAACTGTTGTGCAAACTGTAGTGGTAATCTGTGTGTAAGAATCCTCTGTAATATTTTATAATGTACAGCAATTTTACAGTATTGCTGTAAGATTGTTTCTTTTATTTTTATTATTATGCAAATGTTTTATTTCATTAATATGAATGTTGGAATGATCTTCTGATATCTACAAAACTAATTACTGTAAATCATGAAATCTATGATGTATTATTGGGAACCTCATGGTGTATTCTTGTTGAAAATTAATACGCAAGAATTATATGTAGCAGATTGAAGATTTGTATTTTGCTAGTTCATCAGATAGTTGACAAGTGAAGTTTTTTTATTTTCATGTTAATCGATTTCACAATAGACTTTTATTTTTCCCACATTCAACTTCAAACACAAGAATTTCTGCATATTACATCACATAATTTTGTTGATCGTGTGATATTTGACAGGCTTGCCCACACAGAAGTGCAAGATAGAATGTGCAGTGAATAATATCACTTGATCAAAAATATTATATTACATACTAATAATAATGATAATACTTGTTTGGCACCAAATCCATAAAGATTATGTTAACATGTGCTCAAGGCACTACATACTATTACTGGAAATGAATAGAATTGAATACACAGGAAAATAAGTGTCTATTCCATTATATTATTCATTGTAAAGACCGGGCATGACATAACAGAAATATTTTTGTCAGTAATAGTACTTGTACACAATACTGGCAATGCTACAGTATCAGATCTTCAAACCTCATTATTTTCACACAGCTGTGATCAAACACTCACTGCTGTACAATTTGATTTCAATCACGATAATGAATACAGCTATCGATTTATGTGAGATAAACCCAGTCTGCGAAATAAGTTACTTGTTTTCAAGAAGTCTCTTCATACTTCAACGTGTTTCTTACTCTCGTCGATAACAGAACATGTGCTAGGCCACTGATTTCCATGTTTGGTAATAGATTACTTTTCCGGCAGTAGTCGTTAATAGTATTGATGAAATGCTAATAGTATTGAAGAAACAATGATAAAAATGGAAATTATTATGTAGGGAATTACTTCCAGTTTGTTTACAGTTACTGTTTTGGGAAGGTAAAATTTATTGAGAGCATGAGGGTCACTCGTGATAAATTAATGTCATAGTGATTCTGTGTTTGTGTCACACTAATTTAACACTGCTCTTGTTCAGTCATAATTGCTCTCGGAAGCAAACTTGCCCTGTTTCTGAAATGTACGTTAAGTCAACCTATACCAGAACAAACATCATATTAATAGTTTTTATTTTTATGTCAAAATATTTATGAATGCCCAATTAATTAGTGCTTTACATCGCAGCGGGAATATTTCACCCATACACGACGAACGGAATATTTATCACTACTGTGATATGAGTGATATAGTTGCTTGATTAAAGATGTATTAGCATTTTGAATAGTAGATCAAATCTATATTTTACATTTCCGGTTGATATCCTTTGCATCACAGTTTTTCTCTGGTTATTGAAGTCAATTTGCTTGACCATAATCCCAATAATCCTAATAATCCTGCTAAGACCAGTGCCCCCTGCGAACACTGAGCTATTTCAATGGCGAGTCAGTCACGTGCGTCTGTGTCGCCATGGTGACCACCAGAGTTAGAGGTGGGACGTATTTGACCATGTGTTGTTCCGTCTGCTGAACACCCCCGTCACGTCACGTCTGCTGCAAGTCATGCTGTGTTTATACAGCAAAGTGCTTTCTATGGCAGAATGCACTGAAGAAACTGGAGTGGTTTTTATGTGAGGCTGTCTAGAGATATATACTCGGAGTAGAAGCACAGACTAGTTAGCCACTCGTTTGGTCACTTGATGTAACAGGTCAGTTCACCAAACAAGTTCATAGGCCGCCCCCCCCCCCCCTCCCCCCCTAGGTCTATTGGTTGTACAAATAAGTTTTAAGTACATGTATGTTAAGTGGGCACTCGTGGTAGTTGGTCACTGGTCTGTTGGATGTACAAGTACGTTTTAGGTATGTATCGCGGGCACTGTGATACTGTAAAACATATTATATTTAGCGGACGCAAATTCTGCGCAAACGATAAAATTGGCGTATACACAGTACTAGTATTATGCGCATTTGTCAAAAACTATTTAAAAAAAAATACTAGTACTAGTAACGTGAAATCAATCAATGACAATTCAAGTCAGTTGGTCGTGTGATTCAAGAAAGGGTTATATTGGTAGTCCGGGCATAAACAGATGCTTAAGTCACTTCCTGCTATAGGAAAGGCATGTCCTGATTTAGGCTGAGAGTACAGTATGACCCTTTCGGGAACGCAGCCCTGGTTATGCTGGGATGAAATCCTGCAACAACTGATATTGTCAATATATGATCACTGATAACTATGTCATATTGTTTGCCAGGTCCGGGTTTCTAGAAAGAAAAAAAAGAACTGCTGAGTTGAAACTGATTTTTTTTTCTCCTAAGATGGAGTTAACAATTGGAATTGAGTTGTCGAGAAATGCAATGAGAAAACACCCCAGACTTAGTCTTTTTAGTAGCTTACATTTGTAAATTGAAACAACTGAGTTATTTAAACCAGAGATCCAGTTTCAGTTTAACATTTTGAACTGGATTTTTTTTTCTAGAATGCAATTGTTGAGAATTATCATTTGAGACCTACTATTGTTTTGTTTTTGTGACTTCCGCTTATTTCGAAAAGTCATGCACAGACAGACCTCCCAGACTGACCATTCCACCTTTCTGCCTTCCTTGCAGGTTTTTGAGACAGTATTCTTGGGGAATGTCTCCACGACAGTAGCTCCAGAAAGCAACTGCACTGCCAACATGACGCTGTCGACGGCACCGACTCCTCAGGAGATGCGGAACTTCTACATCGGCCTGGGCCTGGCCATCGGGTCCTCTGTCTTCATCGGCACCAGCTTCATCCTGAAGAAACTTGGGCTACTGCGTCTCGCCAAGCACCAGACCACACGAGCAGGTCAGGATTTGAAAGTCGTACGGACCCCGCGATCATGATTTATTTTTGAGTATGATTTTGTGGCAGGTGGTAGTGCAATTGTAGAGCGTTTTCGACCAGAGCCAATGGGTCCAGGTTCAAATACCTTCCCGGGAGCCTGGTATCAATGTTCGTGAAAATTACCTTTCTGACACGATCATGATGGGATGCTCTCTGTCTGTACTGGCAATTTAGTTATCATCCTTGGTCTGTCGGTACCAGCCAATGTTTGCAGGATTACTGCAACATTCAGCACTATGGATGTTATGGATGTCCTCCTGCCATAAACTGACAAGCCATGATATAAGTGAAAGAATCTTAAAAGCAGCTCTAAACCCCAATTCAAGAAAGAAAAACTCGTCTTAAAATTTGTTATGGTTTGGTTCTATTTTTTTTTGTAGGATCAAAGTAATGGTCCCTCATTTTGTTGTGTTTTGTTTTTAGGTCAGGGAGGGTACGGCTACCTCAAGGAATGGATGTGGTGGGCCGGCATGATCCTCAGTGAGTTGAGATGTTTATTAATAGCGCTTGTATTGGTGAGCATTAAAGATGCCACTACTGTCAGATTTTGTGCATTAACGGTGCCGTTGTAAAAAAAACACAATTCTGTTTGCATATTAGTAAATAACTATAAAAATTAAGTCACCACTGTTAGTGGTTTCCTCTGTTACTGGTTACCACTCTTACCAAGTTACCACTAATGTTACCACTGTTACCAAGTTACCACTGCTACCACTGCTACCATCTTTGTTGTTTCCTCTTTCAGTGATAGTCGGCGAGTTTTCAAATTTCACCGCATACGCCTTCGCCCCTGCCACCCTAGTGACACCCCTAGGAGCCCTCAGTGTGTTAGTTAGGTGAGTCACAAGAGTCACATTGGTATCCAGTGTCGCTGAGGCAGATGTGATAGATGTCACAGTGTCATGTGACAGAGTTCACAGTGTTATGTTAAGATCACAGAATTAATATTGTTACATGAGTGTCACAGGTTATGATGTTAGGAGAGTGTCACAGAGTTCACGGTATTGAGTGCCACCGAATTTTCCTTGTATTTAGTGAGTCATACATTAGAGTTCATGATGGAAGGTCGCTAAGCATTCATTTAAAAATATTCCTACAGCTTTTTTTAAGGATTATTTAGTATTTATTACAGATAAGCACATTTTTATTTCACAAAATCTAATAAAAGTACTAACTACCATCATTTTATTTCCATCAAATCCGTCAAATAAACAGAACAGTAAATTACGATAATAATAATAATAACAATAATAATAATAATAACAATAATAATAATAACAATAATAATAATAATAATAAATTGATTGATTGATGATAAAAAGAATATGCATTTATATATCACTGCTTATCCAGATATGGTCACTGCTCAAGAAATGAACATGGTATATTATTATTACATTTTATTAATCGAAAATACTATGCACTCTTGTATTTCATTAACGCTGTCTATGTTTCACTGATCTCTCCAGTGCGGTGCTAGCATCGCGTATTCTGAAGGAACATCTCAACCTCCTGGGGAAGATAGGATGTCTACTGTGCATCCTGGGATCGACTGTGATGGTGATACACTCGCCTAGAGAACAGCCAGTAGCCGACATGGATGACCTCAAAACGAGGCTGGTCGATCCATGTGAGTAGCACTGTATTCTGGGTGTGACAGATGTATTCTGGGTGTGACAGATGTATTCTGGGTGTGACAGATGTATTATGGGTGTGATGTATTCTGGGTGTGACAGATGTATTATGGGTGTGATGTATTCTGGGTGTGACAGATGTATTATGGGCATGACAGATGTAGTCTGGGTGTGACAGATGTAGTCTGGGTGTGACAGATGTAGTCTGGGTGTGACAGATGTAGTCTGGATGTGACAGATGTATTCTGGGTGTGACAGATGTATTCTGGGTGTGACAGATGTAGTCTGGGCATGACAGATGTATTCTGGGTGTGACAGATGTAGTCTGGGTGTGACAGATGTAGTCCGGGTGTGACAGATGTAGTCCGGGTGTGACAGATGTAGTCTGGCTGTGACAGATGTATTCTGGGAATGACAGATGTATTCTGGGTGTGACAGATGTAGTCTGGGCATGACAGATGTAGTCTGGGTGTGACAGATAGATGTGTTCTGGGTGTGACAGATGTGTTCTGGGTGTGACAGATGTATACTGGGTGTGGCAGATGTATTCTGGGTGTGACATGTATTTTGGATAGGACATGTATTCTGGGTGTGACAGAGGGCATTCTGGGTAGGACAGATGTATTCTGTGTAGAACAGATGTATATGTGAGATAAGTGCATAAGTGCAAAAATAATATAAAATATGAAAATATTGAAAACCAGTGGGACCACAATCTTGTTTTCCGCTGAAATTACAATTGTCTGTTGCCATGCCTGTATTGATTACGTCGTGCCTATTCACAGTTTTCTTCTCCAATTGTTTCAGTTTTCATTACGTTTGCCGTCCTGGTAGTTGTAGCTGCCTGCATCGGCATCTTCTACTTCGCGCCTCGCTACGGCAACAAGAATCCACTGGTGTACATTACCATCTGCTCAGTGCTGGGCTCGTTCACCGTGATGGGCTGCAAGGGTCTGGGTGTCGCCATCAAGGAGACCATCGGTGGCAAAAACGAGTTCAACAATATCTTGACCTACACCATTCTTGTAGTCATCATCGTGTGCATCCTCATCCAGCTCAACTACCTGAACCGTGCGCTGGACAGCTTCAACACCGCGGTGGTCACGCCCATCTACTATGTCTTCTTCACCTCCGCGGTCATCGTGGCGTCGCTCATTTTATTCAAGGAGTTCAATGGGATGGGTTTTAAAGACGTGTTGGGGAATCTGTGCGGGTTCTGTACTATCATCGCAGGGATTTTCCTGCTCAACGCCTTCAAGGAGCAGAACATCAGTTTATCAAGTCTCCCGAGCGCGCGGAAGGAGACGCCGTCAAACTCAAATGGGGATTTGCGGCCTGTGACTTCGTACGATAATTTCCATGGGGATCAGGAAAGTTTATTGGAAGACACGCATATTGAAGAACAATTGTTATCAGAGTATCATAATCACTAGCTGTCCTGTTATACCACAGGGCTGATGCAGTGTGTGTCAGTCTCCCAAGTTATGTGGTATATCGAGGCAGGAATTTTCACTTAGCTCTGTGATAATGTACAAAGCTTACTGTAAACAGGATGTCTTCTGCCTTCAACTCTGTTCACAAGTTATTCCCTTCGTGTCCCCGCCCGGGAATTTAAGAAATGGATTCGACAGATATTTTGTGATCCATTTATTAAAGAGTCAATGTGTTATATTCATGTTGATGATCAACAATTTTCTTCTTGGACACAGCAAAGATGTGTTTTCTCTAAATGGATGTGCCATTTACTGTGTATTACCATTGGTGTTTAGAGAAATGTGGAGTTTTGTGATTGAAAATGTAATGAAATTACAAACTTGATCTGTTATTGAAAGATATAGACTTCAACTTCAACCCACATTTGGGGGTGGAGGCAATTCAGGGCTCGACATTAACAGCGGTCCGATTGCCCGGAACAACTGAAAGCTGCATTCGGACAAGTAAATACTGACACAAGTTTGTCCGATCAGACAACCCGATTTTCTAGCCGAGTTTTGTCGTAAATAAAAAAATTTCTTCTCCATATTTCAAGTTTTACCGATTGTCGGCCATCTTTGTGGTTTAGTAAATACCATCCCATGTTTTAACCAATTAGCGTGCTCGTTAAATAACACAGACAGGTAAATTGAGATTTCGGAAAGGGGGGGAAGTGACCTCCCCAAGTTGCCCTATCGGACAGCCATGAAAAAAATGTCGAGCCCTGTGATTGTGCCCTTTTAATTCTTAAAGCTCTCTGGACAGTGGTCAGTGTTTTGACCAACATCCTGCCTGCCCTGACCAGTCGACCAGACATTCGGATCAACTATGTTAAACATTCATTGTATAGTGATCTAGAAATGATGGCTGAATGTTTCATGTTAATATTGACTTATTAAAATGTATATCGTAATTTACAAATGATAGTATCATCTCCACAACCAAATTGGGTCCACAGGTATTGCTAAACTCCCAGTAAATTTGAAGGACAATTCTGTTGGAGGGTATACTGGCCAGAAGCTCTACTCCCAATTGTAAACAAATAATCAAACTAACAACAACAACTTAGCAGCATGCACGTTGAATGGAAGCCATGTATACCTTGATTTTCACCCGAATTTAATCCTGAATTTATTATCCTAATAGTTCCAAGGTGAAAAGTAAGGCCTAGTTTTGAGTACGATTTCATTCTCAAGCTCAAAATTTATGTAGGGATTTGGAAACAAAAAGTTAAGCATATGCATATGCGCCTCAATTATGCACATGCCATCAGCGACACGAAAACCAGCCCTGAGATCCACATCTCGTCATTAAGCCGTGATATAAGTGAAATAATCTTGAAAGCGGCTCTAAACTCCAATTCAAATGCAAAAAATACAAGAGCTATCGTAGAACATCTACCATCCACCC
>JAUTBT010029041.1:0-13283 GCA_032361225.1 Lepetodrilus schrolli
ATGTATGTCTACTATTTCATTGTTACTCGTGTTTATCTATCAAACTATCATTTAATTAGCTTGAGAATGTATTTCCTTTCGATGAATCCGACTAATTTCTTCCCAACTAATCTTGTTAACCTTGATAACCTTGTCTGAAGCCACGTCGCTATATGAGCATGTTATAGTAGTACTTTTGTTCATTATGTGAGTGAATATTATTTTCCCCATTTTGTGTGTGTGGCAAATGCGGGTAATTTAATTCCCGCGAATATGGCAATTATAGCATTTGTGCGAAATTTACGTCCGCGAAATATAAGTATTTTACAGTACTATATTTGATAGTAAAATAACAGTCTACTACTAACAAGAGTAGACGGATGGGTGATATAATTATTAGTTTTCGATATATTAGTTTTCGAGTGATTTTTACTATCTATATTAGTATATTATCATGCTATATCAAATATTATTATTACATCAAATAATATTAAATACAACAAATTATGATAATTGTGTGCGTGTGGATTGAATAATTATAATACAATTTGATGCTATGTTTGGTCAATTTTAAAGTTAAATAATACTACATGACTAAATCAACCATTCAGTCTAATATAAATTAGGTCCCACAGGAAGTGAATAATCTACAGTACCTCTAATAGTCAAAGGTATCAGCTAAAACATTACAATTTCTCTCGAGATGACATGAAATAGCATGCAATCTTCAAGTGCTTGTGATGCACCGATGTCTAAGCAGAAGTTGCTGCTCACTGGTATATGGTTTACTGGTATATGACCGCTTTGTGCAGCAGACTCTGGCCAATGCTACACCGATCAGCAAAGCAGCAGTTAACAATTCCGAATTGTGTCTTTATATTCGAAGAACAAAGCCTGGCACAGAAACTAATCACTATTCTGTACCCATTCCAATACAGATGTTTCTGCAGAGAAGACGCCCACACCACATCTTGGTCAATATCTACCAATGCATGAAGCTGGCAGAAGACAACCCACCTGTCATCAAGAAGATGAAGACGATCAACACAGAGATGACATCAAAAACTGATGTTGGCGACGATCGTGAACTGACCTTCATGGCATGTGTGCTGAACCCTTTCTCCAAATTTATGTGATTTCTCCCTCCTGAAGCTCTGTTTGTTCATCAGCTTGTAAAAGAAGCAGGTGGTGATGTCAACATCAAGAAATAACCTGAGGAAAAAAAGTTAAGTTGCCCACTGATCCACAAATTCCAGTCCATGACATGACGCCCAAAGAAGAGCACGATGTTGCCAAGTCTGATGACAAGCAAGCTGAAACCTCTCCGGCAAAGATTCGGTAGCGCAGTGGTAGAACTTTGAACGTTGGTTCCAGGTTCAACTCCCGCCCCGGCATAAATGTTCACGAAAGTTACCTTTCTGACGCGATATTGATAGTATGCGCTGTTTGTAGAGTGGCAATACAGTTGTTATTCTTGTTTTCTATTTCGATACTTACTTCTAAAACACACTCGAATAGTCCCCCAGATATAGCCTTCTATTCCAACTTACGTTTTCCTGCATTGTATGGAAAACACAAATTTTGACTTGCAAGATTTCGTATTATGGTGCAATCGCCCTAACGCATCTTGCACTGTTAGTAGTAAGCCGTGTCAAGCCAGTACTGGTCACAACAGTGTACCACGTGATGCCCCGTCACGCGATGCACGGGCGTAAAGAATCACCCTCTTTCTCGCATGGCTATCACTGCGATCAGACGCAAGCAATATCCACCCCTGGAATAGCTAACAAACCTTACAGATAAGCTCTGCGTTCTCTTCGCCGAGAGTCTATCTCGCGGAGGAGAAGGTGGCGCGATTCAGATACGGACCCAGGACCCGGCCTTCACTACGGTCGAGGCCGGGGTCCCGGGTACGGGACAGGTGCAGGACTGGCCACACGGATCCTATCCGATGGGGTGGCCTTTCCACATGCCACCCAGGGCCGGCCGCAGCACAGGGGTGTGTGTCCGATTCCCTCCGGAGGGCAATGAATCCCACGTTGTGCAGGCAGCTAGGTTCATCACGCCAATTGGGTGATGTTTTCAGACAATTAAAAACTACTGTGATAACTAACCCATTTATTGTTGAAATTTTACAATTTCACGAGTATCTGGCAACTTCGCAATACGAGGTAGTTTTTTGTTGGTTGCCAAGCCATGTAGGCCATGTCCATAATAAAATGCATCATCATCATCAGCCCATACTTGGTTTCACTCCCTTGTCGGGTGTATATTGTCGTCAGGACGAAACTGTCCTGCGACGGTGCCGCATAGGCAATACGTTTTATACACATTCATATATTTTAAACGGCGAAGATAGACGGGTGTGACGAGGACCTCACGGTCAGGCATATCTGGCTTGACTGTGTGGATTCCCTGCTGCGACGTAAAGCACCAATTTATCATCATCCGCATCTCTTCAAAGAGAAGGCACCCCCCCGACAACGTGCCGTCCCGTGTTCCAAAGGAACTACGCGGACGTGCCACGGCGTCAAGCCCTTCTAGACGTAATCACGGATTACATATTTACGTCTTTCGCCTGGTGGGCACTCCAGCCCCGGGATTCTATCCCCGGGTCTTCCTGGTGCCCAAACTGTCCAGAACATGGCGTATGGTGATAGACTTACATCTGCTCAACCAGTTTACTAGGGTAGACTCGTTCAAGATGAAATCTGTCAATTTCATCAAACTGGCTACCACCCGCCCCGGCTACGTTGTAATAATGGACTGTCTACCTCAATGATGATCTGTGACCTGGCGATCTCTAGTAATAAGCCACCGTAATCGCACATAGATCACGGGCTTGTGGTCAAATTCAAGCCAGACAAACAATCCGTAATCATATAGATCACGGAAATGTGGTCAAATTCATGCCAGACAAACAATCCGTAAATAGGATACGTAAAAAAATGCACGCGTCAAATTTACACAAAAACTTGTCTATGGAATCATCTGGAGGAAACAAAACAGGATAATTCGATCTTCCATCAAATGTCTAGGATGGTTTCAACTCATTTATCAAGTATTGTCCAGCTAGACTGACATACATTCGTATAATAGATGATATTAATGGGAAAGAACTGTACACTTATATAAATCACTACTGTAGACTATGACGGGCTATGCACGTTTTTGTGTAATTAATTACTGCAAACTTAACTTGGAATATTAATAAGTGTGGAGGATGTATACTACTGCGTGTGAATAGGTAGAACGTTGGACTTAGGAGCCAAAGGCTCCAGGTTCAAATCACGTGAACCCGGCATCAATGTTCGCGAAAGTTAAATTTCTGACACGATATTGATAGGATGCGATGTCTGTAGATTGGCAACGCAGTTACCATCCTTGGTCTTGTCAGTACCAGCCGATGCTTGCAGGTTTACTGCAACATTCATCGCTACGGATGTTGCGTGTTTCCTCCTGCCATAAACTGACGAGCTATGATGTAAGTGAAATAATATTGAAAGTGGATCTAAACCCCAATTAAAAAATAAAATAAAATAAAAAGAATAGATAAAGAAAAGGGAGGTAAATGTTGAACTTGTCCCAATGGCAGTCATTTAATTTTACGTATTTCTGGTCAGTTAGAGCGACTATTCACGGTTATGTAAATCTGACACACGACCAGAGCGTACCAATTGCTATGGAATATCTTTAGATCCCGATAAAGTTAAGGCTTAACGGCATATCATCAAAGACGTTGTCGGTCATTATGGGCTAAATTGAAGTTAGACACGCACATTCGTTGCCTCCAAATATCTCGGCAAAGCTGTGCGATAGAGAGCAATCCTTGGGACCCATCTGAAAAGTAAATACATCCGTAACCCATTTAATCGAATAGATAATACTCGCGATATGATGCACCAACTTATTAACATCCTTATGCTTTAAATTAATACCGACAACACGTTTACCTTTGTATTGCATTAATTGTTTTTCCCCCCGCTAACCAAGGGACTATTCGGAAATGGTAGTTCGTCATTCACATCTTCACAACGTCAGCAGGTGCTAACTACTCTCATGTAATGCGTTGACGAATACACCCTGTACCGTGGGCGTTCATAACACAACTTCTATACGTGTGTTGACCGCAACCATCTAGAGTGAGTAGGTATGGTATATACCATGATAACTAGACTGTCAACACTCAACGTTGTCTAAATGGTTCCTCGCCGGTACGAAGTACTTGACGGTAATATATGACGTGACATGGCGACTAGAAGGATGCGGGAGAGACACGATGGTGTCGCCTACATAATGCTGATCACGATAAGGGAACCTAAATAGGCTTGCCACAAATAGAGAGTTGTCAGTGTGTCGCCAACTGGAGAAGACGGTAAGAAGTCTGTACCATGAAGAAACACTGTAATCTCTCTCTCTCTCTCTCTCTCTCTCTCTCTCTCTCTCTCTCTCTCTCTCTGTCAACCAATAAAGAAATAACCTGCCAAGATATATCGGCATAGTTTTCTTGTACTGCAGTAGATATTATCATTGGGGACCATTTTAGTACGTGATTGAGTAGATTGTAGAGCAATTTGGCTGGACTTGCCTGAAGAACACGAGTCGTTCAACGGACAGCACTGATGGTGGCAACAGACCAAATGACGTGGGTTAAGGAGACACTACAGTGACACCTCGTTTACGTCAGTGACTCCTCTGAAGAGCCAGGCTACACCCCGTCATGAATACGAATACACCGTTCAATGAGAACTCAGGACTTGTATTACTGCATTGGTGACAGACTGTTCTGAGATTTGGCGCTATCGCTTCTCATTATACTAGTATTTATTAATTATTTTAATTGGGTTTTTGAGTCGCTTTCAAGATTATTTCACTTATTTCACGGCATGTCTAGGCATGAGAAAACCCGCAACATCCGAAGCGCTGAATGTTGCAGTAACCCTGCGAGCCCCGGCTGGTACTGACAGACCAAGGATGATATATCTGCATTGGCACTCCAAAGAGCGAATTCTATCAATATCGTGTCAGAAAGGTAACCCCGAAGTCCAAATGTTCTACTATTGCGTTAATACCCGCACCTAAAGCCCAACGCACACGACAAGAAAAAAACGTGTCTTCAGTGATTTTGTTTACCGTGTGCGTTGACTGTTTATGCTAAGTGCATGTACTTTGCATTTGGTTCCAAATTCGGTTCAAAACGGCAACCTAATCTGTGATTGTATGTCTTTAATTATTATAGCGATATACTATAGCCAGAGTGTTGTCTTACCTATATGTACCGAGCGAGAGGCCAACACGTATACAATCACAGGAAACATTGTCTCTTGCTGGGTTGGTGTTTAGCTCTAGTTCAATCACTACATCATTCGTGTCGCGACTTGTTAGATTACGGCAGGAGGGAATCTTTTGGTAAATAGTCTTGCCGTGAAACCCGTCTGGTAAAAAGCAGCGTGAAAACAACAAATGGCAGAATCTGAAAGGTATCCAGTTAAATCTACCTGAAAGGTTCCCAGTAAATGAGTATTAGGTTTTCCATACAGGGAACCCACTTGTCCTTTTAGGTGTTCGTTAGCTTTAATCAATTAGTAATGGAATCGGGCATTTGCGTTTAAGTGTCTGTTAACAAAAGTCAGTCTTCTAAATTACATAATGGGCCATATAGTTCTATTGAGATGGCGTTTAATTTGAGATAATGCAAAACCCCAGTAGATCGTGACTTATTAGTCAGTAACGTATTTGATAGTGTACAACTCTGTTACAGCTTTACCTCGATTGAAGTTAATACGAGAGTTAATTATTTTTATTTAGCGCCGCTTTCAGGATTGTTTCATATATATCACGGATTGTTAGTTTCGGGCAGGAGGAGACCCGCATCATCTGTAGCGATGAATGTCGCATTAAACCTGCGAGCACCAGCTGGTACGACCAATGATGATAACTGCATTGGCACGGTACATACAGCACATCATGTCAGAAAGGTAACTTTCGCGAACATTGATGCCTGGCTCTATACCAGGGACGGAATTTGAACCCGAGGTCATTGGCTCCGACGTCCAACCGTTCTACGATTGCGCAATCACTCGCCCCGTGGGAGTTGGTCAATTGTTGCTTAACATCACTACATGAACCTTCGGATGCCTTTTCCTGAGTTTCTGATACAATACGACTACCGACACGTGTGTCACATAAAAACAAGGCCGACTTTGTAGAATAATAGGATGCGGAGAACCTCTTCAAAACAATGTCCAAGGGGATCCACACACTGAAAAAGACTAGATCCTCGCTAGCAAGTGCTGAAATACACTACTGGGACTAGATCAACTATTATAGCCAAATCTCTCCCACCCAGGTACCACAGACGGTGTACGGTTGTACGTCCATACCACAACCAGCAGACTCAACCAATCCACAGTGACTGGTGTTGTACTCAGTGTATCTTTTACATATTTCTAAAATCACGATGTTTTAAAAATATATGGGGATCAAAGTTTTTGTTCACTTTAATCTGCAGGCAAAAGCTCGGGTAAAGCACGTGGGAAGTTTCCTGAGTGTGGCGGGATTGTCATGTCCATTATGCCGTTTAATTTCCGGTTCTATAGGATCTCCAGCCTCTGCTAGTTCCGACAACAAGAAGGACAGATAAAACCCTCAATACCACAGAGCATAATTATCCATTTAGGTATCGACTTCTACATCCGAAACCAAAATGACATCGCTTTCATCTAATAATTAACTCTACGATCTTCGAATATCCCCATATTAGATATTCCCATATGATAGTCATGCATAGATCCATGTTGTTATGCAATGTGGGAATACAAATGTATCTGTGATATCTGGTGACACAGCCGTTTTTGTCCTACTAGTCTATTTCTACTGGAAATTGGGTATGTCTGCGAAAAGAACTTTGGAAGCTATCAGTGAGTGAGTGAAGTATTGTTTTACGTCAAAGCGGCAATCTTTCAGCCATACGCGACGATGAATTAATTAAGCAATATTATATGAATGGGTTAAAATGAAACGCAGCATGAAAAACATGCGAAAAAAGGTTTGATTAAAAGTGAAGTATATGATTGAACACATTGAATGAAGAAATGGAATTGGAATAAATAGTGTGAATACAATAGAATTAAGGATGCAATGGTGAAAGATTAAAACTTATGATACAGACCAATTTATTTTTACAACGATAGGATGAGATGCCCAGGAACCTGGGTGAAAAGATGTTTTAGGTTTGGCGAGGAGTAAAACCCGGCACGCTGGGTTGCAAAGTCCACACAGTCAAGCAAGATGTGCTTAACAGTAAGGTACTCGTCACACCCAACGCATCAAGGTTTATCCTGGCCCTTTAGAATGTAAGAGTGGGTGAAAAGGGTATGATCGATGCGGCATCGTCTCAGCTATCAATGGCGAAAGAAACTAATAGACATTGGCAAGACAGTTGAGAATCACATTGATATAGTACCACGTATACTAGCTGCGCATGCTGTATCAATGCCAATGCTATGGTATTTGGAAAACAACACTACTCAAGAAGTTAAAATCTGGAGTTAGTTGTCTGAACAAAGGGGGAATCACACATGCAGATGTCCAAGAGGTTAGTCGTCGCCTATGGGTGGAGTATTCACACTGCGACGTAAAACAATAATTCATTCAATTCCTTCGTTGTGCAAGAAGCTACTTTCGCTGGCTGGACACATGATGCAAAGGCCAAAACATAGATTCATGTTGGAATTCTTATTAATATTTCTGCTGCCGCACCAGAAATCCTACAGATGATAAAGTGCTCTTGTCGCTCAGATAGATGTACAAATAGACGTAGCCGTTCGGTAGCACAACGTGCATGCGCCATGCTCTGCAACTGTAGGGGAAGGCTGTACTCAATATACGCAGGACATTCGCACATTTTCTGAGGTTGTATTATGATGATTAGATGGTAAATATTTAGCACTACTTAATAAATTATTTTCCGAAGCAAAACTATGTTGCAATTGAGAAAAGAGATAAAAAATATAGTACTTTACAGTTAATACACACGAATCAATGTCTTGTTCAGTGAATAGAAGTGTTTTAAGGTGTAACTGTGTTTCATATCAGTTAGAAACTTAGCCACCAATATCAAGGTCATATAGCTGAATATATTGAATGAGTATTTAAATTTGGCGGCCATGAGCCATTTTGAATTTCGAATTTCAAAATGGTTGAATGTGTCTCATCTTCCTAGTGGCCCCCATCCAACTGACCTAATATGTTGCAATTGCCATCAAAATCTAATGTTAACACATGCAAATCTCAAAAGTAGTAGCAGGCACCAAATATGAACCAATGTCTTATTCAGTGAAAAATAAGCTAGTTTGAAAAATAAAGAGGTAATTCCATTAATTGAGCTTCAATATACACATTAGATATAAATCCAATATGGCTGCCACGTTGACGCTAAATAGTTCAAAAATTGTCCAAAGGTTACAAAGTGACATCAATTGGATTTGGAATTGGCACCTCAATTCCAGGTTATATAAAATTCCTCAACCCTCATTGAAAGACCATTGGATACTAAAGAAAGACAATGAATTGGATGGAATACCAATAGGCATTTCACAATCAATTCCATCGATGAATGAAAGTCTGGCAGCAACCGAATGATGCCACGTCGTTGCTGCGTGGTGGGAATGCCTATCGTAAATAATTATCGATTGGCCATCATCATTGACATTGGGTTCTATTCACAGCTTGGTGCACCTTCAGAACAATTATTTTGTTGCCATCACAGAGGCATCTGTTCTCTTGTTGCTCAGTATGTACCCTTTACCGTGGATAAAGGTTCAAGGTTTGGAAGCAAATGCCTGTTTACACACTCTTCGTCCGACATGCGACCACAACCTTATCATTACAGTTAAACCTATAGATTGGCCACCATTGGATGAGAGCTAATTGTATACAGAGATTAAGCTGTACATATACTGGTAATTAATGGCAACGTAAATGAATTATTCAGTGGCTTATAGCTAATAGTAATTGATTCGTATTCTTAATACCATATGAAACCAAAATGACATCGCTTTCATCTAATAATTAACTCTACGATCTATGAATACCAACGTTTCGAATATTAGTATAATAGTATATTTTCATTGACATGGTTAGGTAAAATGTACATTATTTTTATATATGCATTACTAGATTTAGAATGAAACGTCTAATGAATAATTATGATCTGGTTAAATTGTTAATTAGTGGTTAATGTATTGTGTCAGACGTATACAACTAACCTCTGAAACACAGGCCAGAAACGGATGTTAGTAGACATATGGCCTGTGTGTTAGAAGATGGTAAATATCTATTTACAGTTAAGGAATTTCCTACTGCGATGGTTTGCCAGTGAAATTTCGTGTAGTACATTATTTGCATTTTCGCACATGTGGATCTTCTTCAATTGTTATTATTTTTATTAGGTTTGGATGCACCTACTAATCCTAACTAGCATATCACTGTGGCATAAACTGAGCATCTCTACTAACTGAGCATCTACTAATTGAGCATATCTACTAACTGAGCATCTCTACTAACTGCAGCAATTATACTGTGCTTATATTATTTCTCTTATTGGAATCCAGTAAAACATGAACCTTTCGTGGTATTCATGATAGTATGGATTATACATTGAAAAAGATAAGTGTTTTACTTGCTTGCACTCGGTCGCCGCAGATAGACCCATACGTGCATTTCAACTATCTACGTTACATTACGAGGCTAATAATAAACTGTTATGTAGTCTGTTATGAGCATTTTCATAAGGTCACCTTAACCTTGTTAACTTTTATTGGTGCAAACGGATGTGTGGTAACGCAGTTACAGAACTACCGAAGGTTCCAAGTTCGAACACGTCCTGGGGAACCCGGAAGTTATGATGCCCTGTCTCACCGTCGCAGTACAACTATCATTCCTACATTCGGTACCAGTCGGTGCGTGCCGGCATGATGCAACAGGTGTTGTAGACTTTCTACCGTAAAATTGTGATATAACTGAAGCTACTGTTGCCGATATTTTTGACGTAGCAATGCAGTTGGCCATGTAGAGAATCATTGCAATAACAGTGTTTATTGTTCAGCATAGCAATGTGCACCTTTGCATTCTGAACGTCAAGGCTATAGAGTCGATGCCATTAGATGATCCTATACCGCTTCACTACAGCAATAGATACCTTATAATTATGCCTGTAGCCATTGAGTGCTTAAATGGCGTAAACAGCCACAGAGATTGGGGAGATTAATCAACACAACCTTTGTTTCCTGCATAGCATTGCAACAGCTTGCACGACATAACAATTTGGGCGACTAATGCACCACTGCCAACTCGGCATTCATCAATTACAGGAGCACTGCTAGTAATGGGTCTTTCCATGGGCAATATATTTCTTTGAACGCCAACATTGCGTCCCCACGCATTGCAATGTCAGACAATGTACTATATTCTCAACACCCGCTGGATAATGCACTATACATGTTAATACTATTACAAGGTGAAGTTTTGTATGCCAACACAGATGACATAAGTAGATAAAGAAATTGCATTAACCGATCCACTCTTCAATGACTGCACAAGATATTAGGTTATTTTAATCATGGAGGCCTTGGCATTAACGCTAGCTTTAGAGAACTCAGCACAATCACCATACAAACGACAACAGTGTTTAATGCTTCCTGAGTAATTGATGAAAATCAGCGTTTGCTAATACGTTGACATGTATACGGTGATTAACAGTCAATGATATTCTCTATGGTGTATGAAAGTTTCATGGACGTGCCAATAATATTCCTGAAAGATTTATGATAGCTTTACAGTGTCTAGCTATATATTATAGTACCGTTAGGACAAATGTGAATTTGTAGCGGTATTAATGTACCAATATTGCAATAACTCAAATTCAGGATCGTCACATCAGTGGATGTATTACGCAGTATCAGCCGTAATGCCTGCACACCCACGCACTGTACATGTATTGTAACTTCATACAGGACCCTCCTCAAACATTAGCACTGGTGTAGTCTATGGCTAATGTTGGAGATAAGGCTACCTTTGAGTTACGCCATTTCTACAGGAGTGCCCAGAGTAGTAGCATGTATCATCCTGCGACATATACTGTCTGGCATCACGTTTTTCTATTAATTATTCTATACTTTTGGGACAGTTGTATAATAATAAAATCTGTCTGGAAAATCTATTCATACTTTCTAAATCATGCAAAAGTCTGTAATTCGTCTATATGACTGGGGTAACCCACGTGCAAGAATGTGTTTGTAATCTAAACGTTACGCGGGGCTCAGAATAATAACATACTTGGCGTGGAGTTTTGTAGAAAACGGTGTTCAAAATTATACGTGTCAGGATATGGTAAAACACTAACAGGGTAATTCCTAACTGTGTGGTCTATCAGTTTGTCTATATCCAGTTACTATTTGTGTAGCCAGACCTACATAGCAAAGGTGCCATGTCAACAAAATACTGTAACCGCTTGACATTAGAACGTCAACAATAGCTACTACTCATAACTACTTGATATTAGAACGTCGACAATAGCTACTACTCATAACTACTTGACATTAGAACGTCGACAATAGCTACTACTCATAACTACTTGACATTAGAACGTCAACCATAGGTACTACTCATAACTACTTGACATTATAACGTCAACAATAGCTACTACTCATAACTCTACTCAGTTGGGCAAGGACCGGTCGTTAACGATCCTACAAATGACATATTACTACATTTGTTTAACACCCTGTCAGTCCTGGTGCTAATGTCAGATACGCTGGACACAGAAAATGGTCTGTGTACCGTCTTAACTTGTATGACCCTCATGTGGGCACGTGTGGGTGGTGAACAGAGGCAAGGGCTGAATTGTTACCTACAGTCGGAACATTCTTGACTTATTACTGCTTTGCTACAATAATTAGTATATATCTGGTGAGGATATTCCGATTGCACTTGCCTAGTCAGCGTATGACTTCATCAAGAAGCATTTAAGCAGTTAAGGAATCCTTTTAGTAGACGTTTAACTAAACGCCAGTGCACCTTTGGTCTAAATTCGTTCTACCGTATTGCAGATCAAACTTGCTTTATGAATGCTACACTGAAGCATTTTGATATCGGCTTTGGGATTGAAAAAAAAAAAGGATTAATGATAATTTATTCGAATTGGATTTGACAAGGCAACGTTCCGCCTTTGTTATGAAACATGGTAGTTTTTATTCTGTAACATGTATTCGAAGCATAATATTACCATTACAAGCGGGGTGCATAGCGCAATCAAAATTAACGATGGTATGCTGAGAATAATGTGTAATATATTGCTTAAAGAATATCCTCTCCACGCACAGTATCTCCATGACAAATTGTGAAATCCTGATACTGCAAACCGAAAGCGTTTAATTCACGTAATATTTTTAAAAAAAATTGGTTTAACACCGTAGTAAAGTTATTAAGAAACTGGTATTGGAATTCTTAAAATGGATGCAAATTGCCTAGCTATCTAGTAAATTCCGTGCACTGAAACCTGTAATACGTTTAATTCACGTCGGAAATGATTTTTAACCGTGATTTTGTTATTTCTATTTTGCATGTCCTACAGTTGATTTTGTTGGCTTCTAAACGTGGGGTCAATCTAGTTACGAATTAGAAGAATGTTTTTTCAATGCGAGTTCGACGGATTAATCTTAATGTTTTGCGGACATGGAATTCAATATCACTTCAGGTTACCTACTCGCATTACCCCATGATGAACCTACCAGAATTGAAGGCGGTTTGGCGACAATGTAGCTAATGCAGCCAGACGTATCATATATTGTAACTCAGTAGTGACACGTACCATGGCAACTTCATCGTCAGCTGAAAGGTGTATGTACTGCTAATGGATATATATATATATTGCGAAATGCGTTCGCACCCTTCGTCGTCAGCTCGGTTTATAAGTTGGGGAGAGTGTATGTTCTTAATAAGGAGCGTGATCAGTCATCGTTGGCGAGTGGAGATGAATGTGGCCTCGCTATAACATAGTAATTGTCTGCGAACATGAGGTTGAACATCCCACCTTATACCAGAGGACATAATAAACGAGCGGCCAGGTCATCAGTATGGTTTAGATTGCTTTGGTGTTTTGATAGCGACGGTGATTTACTTGGCGCTGGGTGAATGTGGTGAGGGGGCGGTCGTAAATCTTTTATATTTCGTAACGACAGCTTTCATAGTTTGAATCAGCTCTGGAGACCCCGTGTAACAGGCTCGCTGCCCTCACTCGGGGG
>JAUTBT010029052.1:0-19226 GCA_032361225.1 Lepetodrilus schrolli
GCCCTAAAATACTAATACAAAAATAATGTGATGTATCTACATGATCATAAATATGCTATTTTTCCTGATTAGATTTGCGATTTGTATGTGCACTGTGATGTACTAAATTACTAGACAGTGGACACGATGTCCAATTATTCCTCACGATCAAGATCTATTTGTTGTATATACAGCAACATATTCATACATGTTAAACATACAAAATAAAAAATAAAATTTGATGAATGGTCTAGCTTATACAAACTATAAACCTTTCATTCCCACTTCTCGCCATGTCTGCTGTGCTTTCTCACCGGTCTTGTCTCTAACCGGCGCAATCGGCATACCCCGCTGGCGTAACCCGCAATAATATTTTTGCAATCAAGCAGTACACCACCTAGCCGGGTCAAGCTTCAGTCTGCCGCCCTCTCGATGGAATGTGCTATTCCATATTAAAAGGCATCTTTGTTCATCATTATAACAAAAGTCGGATGTGGTGAGACAAATTTTTTATTTAACTTTTATAATTAATCAATGTTGAACAGGGTCTCGAAGTTCAGTAGAGAGAGATAGAGAGACCCGTGAACACAAACATGTCATAATGTAGTGTGGGAATTCAAAATATGAACTGACAAATGAAGTAATGGTGAACACGTTCCAACAGCTATGGAGCATCTTGCACGAACCCGACACCAGTTCGATCATGTGCGAAGTTGACTCTGTATATGCTGGTCGGTGAAAACTTAAAGTTTACTTAAATAGTTTCTCGTTATTCCTCAAGTATATTGTGTATAATAATATTCTTGCGTCCTAAGCTACTTTCAGGTACTGTAATTCATAACTGTACTTTCACCACAATCAAACTAAAGCAGCAAATTACAATTAACCCCTTTAATCCCAGTGTGCAAACTGCATATGGGTTAATTGAAAACATCATGCAGACACATTAATAGGTATACAATATTTGAATCAATGCAAATCTATCTATTCATCCAATATGGGTTGAACATGCTCATTAATATTAATTGTGACACAATCTCAGTGGTAAAATTACTCAGGGTGATAATCCAATCTTTTATTCTTATATGGCAAGCATGTATTCACTGTGATAATCCAATGTGAAAACTACAGAAGAAATTATAACCATGACTAGTAGGAGACCTGCGGGGCTGTACGGTTGCCATGGTTTCTCATCCAGTTGCCATGGTTTCTCGACACAGACATCACAGTATCTATATTTGTATCGTACAAACATCGAAACATTGTGAGTAAGCAATTTAAAAACAAAAGTACAATTTTTAAATTCATTGGTATCACAACCATTATAAACCGAAAAAGCATATACACATTGGACATGGAAGCAGTTCGACTGTAAACGTGAGCAAGGAGACGAAGCATAAGCATAGAGACTTTACATGGTATGGTATAAGTTAAAATTACTAGGTGGATGTACATGTACAGTACTGGTACACTCTAGAGAACTCAGAGGTATTGTAGCATTGGCACATAACAATATGGTAAGCACTAAAAATAAACAATAACCAGCAACGCGGATACAACGAAGACTTAAAGGCACTGTCAATCAAACACAGAACACATCTGTGCATCAATAGCATTCTGGCAACAGTTAATACTCTAAGTTTGAGGGGAAAGCTTTCAACATTTACTTTACCGAGATAATACAACGGATTTCATTCGATAAATAAAAATCCTGTACACAATTTTTGTGGTAAATATTATTAGCTCGTGAAATTGAAGTTGAATTCATTTGAGTCGTTTGTAATTGTTGAACTATAATAAATAGGTATTAGAAATTAATAAATATTTCACCAAATTTCATTATTTTAATATTCATGGAATTGTGTTTACTGGGTACATATAACTGCATAACCACATTCAATGTAAGTACTATACAATTGGAAATCAAATTTGGCATACAAACAATAATGGGATAACTACTAATCTACAAATGTAAAACTTCCTTGCGGCGAATAATTTGCAAGCATTAACCACACCCGCCCATCACCTGTTGCCATGGAGATGCATCGTCAATTAAGTGTACACAAATAAAACCCCACCGTGACTATTTGAAGATTTAAGTCATTTTTTTTTATACAATATTCAACATATAATGCGATACACAGATTACAGATTCAATATACACTCTTTTTCTGTACAACGAATAGGTGTTTGTTTTTCAAAAACGCAGCAGCACATTCTTCTATTTCTGTGGCTAATAATACACTGGTATAATTTAATAGCTGTTACAAAGGAGAATATAATAGCCTGACCCCATAGAACTCGCTAACATTATTCTTTCAATTTCAAGTTATAGCAATGATTGCGCTCACAATGGTTAATGTCAGCATTGACAAACTGATAATTTACAATTGCCTGGTACTGCACCATCAAAACAACAAACTCTTCCGATGAAAAATTAATAAGCAAATATATGTTCACATAAAAACAAATTTCTTGACATAGAGTGGACCCATCTATCTTGCATATTTAACAATGTCACAAAAATAACAATATGACATAACTTGTAGAGAAAGAGAAAGAGAAAGAAAGGAAAAAACAAGACAAACATGAGATAAATATGAATGTACATGAAAGCAGATTTGGACAAGCAGTCACTTTCTACTGGACAAAAAATAAGCATGATGAATATTAACCCTCTTGCTGCTGACTTGTTCAAAATAATTGCGAAGTATGGTATCTCCAGTTGCTGTGAGGAGCGAGAAGGTTAATGATTGGTCAGTTCTCCAAATATTGTGACTGGCTTTGCATGACATGGCGATTATGCGGATATTTTCAGGCAGGGATATATAGGTAATATTATATATAGGTAATATTATAACTTTTTTTCATATTGTCTCGTATTAACTCGAGACTATGATATCGGCGTAGATGTCACATTTGAATAATTGTACACTTTGTCTTGAATGCGAAATGAGAATGAAGTGATTACTTTTCGATGTATAATTTTTAGATTGTGCCCATAATTACGTTTCGAAACGCGAGTTGACATTTTTCATTATCATTTAATTGGTGGCATTGCTCTTATATGTGAAATTTGCCAGCCAATCCCCACCCATCATATCTGGTTACATTCGAGCAAGGATTTCACCAGATCAAGAATTGAATATTTATTTACGAATCCTGCGAAGATGTTTTTTCTACGAAAATATTAATATCTTTTGAAATGAAACTATGAATAATCTATGACTTATTTTTGTTTTCATATGTACCATTTTAGATCGTAGTGCAAGATCAGGGTTAGGTTAGGGTGGGATTAATTTGATATAAAATACAGATTTCATGGGAGACCAAACAGTTACAATACAAGAATATATCAAACTTAATAATGACGATAATCAATATATATCCTTTCAACAGAAAAAAAATGATGAAATTTCATAAAATAAAAAAATGACATAAATATATATATATATATTTCATTCTTCTCTGATTCAATCAAGAATATTTCAATTAAGTATCAACAATTTCTCCATTTATGCGTGAGTGTCTACTCATGACAATTTGTTCCCCTGTATCAAGCAAAACATACTGTCACTACATCAGCTATTCTAGCGTACGAAACTCCCTGATATAGTAAACAGTTCCTATGTCCTTCAACAGTCGGCGGCCTGTATTATGTATTATGGCTGGTAATTGCAAGACAGCTCACCTTGTTACCGTGACTGCACACGATAATATAAAAATATATTTTTGGACGCGATGGTTGCTTCTATTAAAATAAAGAAATGCACTAGTTTTCAAATCCACCACAAACAGGGAGCCTCTGCGTAGTCCACGATTCCTACCACTACGAAAATTAGGTGCCATACCTTAAAAAAAAGAACAACTGCGTAGATAAATATATGTCTTGAGGGCAAGGTCAGACTGAAAGCAGGTGGAATACTTAATTTAACCTTCTATATCTCTGAACATGAATGCGTTCCTCATTTAATAGGAATTTAATCATTTACGTTTTAATATTGATTTCCTAAATGAAAAAACTTTCAATACATCTGCATTTTTTAATTCCCATGTATTGCTACCCGACCTAATCTCATGATCTTTGACGTCAAGTATCATGACCTTTGATATCAGTTAAAATGAGTTGACCTTGGCTAACATGACTTTTTACTGAGGAAAATGAACATACATACATTCATCAGCAATTAAATTGAAGCAATGGTCAAATATTCACTGCTGTTGCACAAAGTGATAATCATTTATATTACAAGATTGTGATATGACTGAGCTTTTAACATGAATATACAATATATATCATCACGGTAGATTTTCTATCTTGAAAGATGTAGCTAGTAGTCATGGTGACGTCTCTCTGATGACGACACAGAATGTAGCACTGCAGATGCTGGTGACAGCAGTGACAGAAAGTGGACGCTACACAGAAGTGCCAACGTCATTGCCTTTCGAACCAGCCTGAAACACACAAACACAAACTTTGTTAGTATTACGCTACAATGACGGAATACATATTCATAACGTCACTACAAATATTACACTGTTCACTGTTGTTCCCTACATACAATATAGCCTAGGATATTAAACGTATATCTAAAATAAATAAAATGCATTTTGTATAGGGTTTACAATTTAAACTTCATTGTTAAAATATTCTCTAACAATTGTCCCCGACACCACAGCCTCTGAAATAAATACCAGTAGACTCTGAAAACATCGATCATGCAACCATTTCATCAAGTGTATAATATAAAAGTATTATTACAAATGTATATACAAGGTTCTCTGAAGCTAGTATTAGTAAAGCTTCAGTTGGAATGTACATCTATAATACTATTCATTTCCCAGTATATTGTCTACTTTGAGCGAAAGGAGGTGTCGGTGACGAGGCTTGTGTAAACACTTCACAATAAACTTGCATAATTATGATAGAAAGTGAACAATTCAATCATTAATCAATGTCATTATTGTCCATTAATTTCATAAAAAAAAGATAAAATCATTTCAATGTTATTACCGTACATGATTATGTTAGAAAATAAAAAAGGTGAGAATGTTATTATTGTCCATGTATTTAAAAATAAAATAAAAATCACTAAAATTTGTTATTATGGTCTATGTTTATAATCTCAGGCATGATAACAATGAAGCAGTATTGACTCCAAAACAGGTGCCCCAGAAAGAAGGCTGTTAACAAAATGTATTATCCTTAATCTACACCAGACTGTGTCACTATTTCACCTTTGAATGGCATTTCATCTCATTTTATATCATTGCGAGTATGATAGATGATAATATTACAATGTTAGGATGATAATGTAAAAATCAAGAAATTTTAGCAAAAAATATAATGAAGTGTCAATTTAAAGAGATGCAAGAGGATCCTAATACCAAGCAATGAAAGATGGTGGTGTACGAATAGACAACTGACGACATCCACAAACTTGTTCTGGTGTACCGGAATCATCACGTTTACAAACCAATGATAACCTCATGCACTCACAAATACAAGTCACATAGAAGGAATTTGGAGAAAAAAGTACCACGTTTTACACACAAAGCTCCAGGGATAAACATGGAAACTGTCAGGATGACAGCGGTTTCTGTTTATAATTTTGCTACTGATAATAGAAAATAATGTCTCCTGGTTTGTACCTTGTTAAAACATTAAAATTACAATACTTTATTCACACGTCCATATGTAATCTCAAACATACACAGTACTTAATCTCTATCAATTTCCCTAGTTTTCACCCGTCAGTGACATAATACATTCCTTTTGGATCACTAGTCCTCATAATATTAATACGTCGTAAAAGCCTAAACTTCCATTAGTCGTCAGGAAAATCACTCCTGTAAGACGGCAATTCCAGTTGTCTTTAGCAGCGAGAAGTTAAGCATAGGTCTTTTGACCCACGTCTACAGGACTATGTGCACTGCTAGTCTCAACAGCTGTCCTATGTCAACTGTTAAAGTAGCTGGAGATATACAAGTCATGCAACCAAGTTAGTCCTAAACCAGATAGACACACAATCTTTACCTCACGAGTATCTGGCCTATCGGAACAAAATTAATATGATTGTCATTTTACCAAAAAAATACAAAGGAAAATGATGTGAATTCTATATGAATGATTTGGATGAAAATGTGTTGTTAAACTTTCTACATGTTAGAATAATCATAGTACTCTACAGTAGCCTGCAGCATAGAGATGGTTAAATGGAATACTCCCTATCTAATCCCTATATTAAATTCTGTATATTATTATTATTATTATTATTAAAGTTTTTTCTTTCTTCTTAGCAGTTTCAATTAACCCTTTCCCTGCTGGATTAGGCACAGGTACAGCTCTTTAGGGCATCTCCGGTTGCCTTCAGCATGGAGAGGGTTAAAATACCTTAATGTTATTGGCATCAGTGAAAGCTTCACTGATGAATTAGATAAAAAAGCCAGCCACAGTAAGAGTAATGGCTAACTTCATGCTGATTATTTCTGTAGGATTTCATTTCCACTTACTGTAAAAGTCCAAATAAGATGTTTATAAGATTCTATTCAATTTCTCTTATCAATCCAATAGATGGCTCAAGTTTATTAATTTGTGCATTTGGAAAGATTCTTGGATTTGCATGTGGAATAAGATATCTTGATGAGCAAAGGTGAAGGTCACCATATTAACTAAAGGGGAAACTACTGTGCAATCAAAATGAAGGGAGAACAAGTGGTCAGAAGATGGATCACAAATGGTCATCAAAACACGTGTCGGATGGAATATGGTGAGATGTGATGTGATGTGATGTGATGTAGTATATGATATGGGTATGACTATGATTATATTTCATGTATATGACATCCCTCACTATAAGGCAACTGGGCCAATATTTTTTATTCCCAATACAGTTAAAAAATTAATAAATTTTAAACCTTGAGGCACACAATCACAGCTTTTGATGGTTAACTCTCTCCATGCTGGAGGCAACCGCAGATGCCCTAAAGAGCAGTGCATGTGCCTAATCCAGCAGGGAGAGGGTTAATTTGGACATTAGAGCAAATAAATGCAACACCCGTTCTGATGAATTTTCATTCTTCTAAGCAGCTTAACTTCAAGTGACAATGTTATCGGCATTGTTGAAAGCTTCAATGATGAATAAGATAAAAATAATAATCATAGCGTTTCATGTATAACTTAAGTCTAAAAATCATGGCATTTTAAACTATTAAACGATAATCGATTTCTATGATTGTATGCATTTCAAGAGACTTGGTTTATGTGAGAACGGACTGGTATGTACATCACGCCTGTAGACCACTACTCACCAGTACACCTAATTGTCCCTGTGGAAAGTAGAGAAATGCTTCGTTATTCATGCACTGTTGTCTCACCGACTATTACTTAACTAATAGGATTGTGATAGTTTTAAATTCCTCTATTTAGTGCTTTATATGTGGGCATGTAAAAACAGTGCAAATTATTAAATTATTGAAACCAGTCAGAAATACAAGTCTGGAATTGTTGCAATGTTTGAAATATATAAAGAATTCGTTTTGTGTGGTTTTGTTGTTGTTTTCATATAGTTGTTGCTATTCGCTGTTCAAGATGAATGGAAATGCAATTGAGCAAGCACAAGTGAAATGAACAGTAGACGGTTTTAAAACTACAGTGTATCTGCACGATAAGTAGAAATGTCAAATTTAATTAAAATAAATTGTAGGAAGCTGTGTACTGAAATTAATTTAAAAATTATTGTTTGGATATAATCTTATTTACAGCAGTTTAGACTTCATTTGCAAAGTAGTTATGTGATTTCTTTTGCATAGCAAGTACTTGATATATTTCAGCAAAAGCAAGACAAATCATGCTAGAATGTAAGATTCCATATGCCATGTATTTGGATGCTAATGATATAGCACTGCATTCAGGCTAAAAATACTGGTGCAACCAGGCCTCAAAGTTACAACATTTTTCAAGGAGCCATTTGGCTTCTGCAGATCCAGAAATACTTAAAATAAGTGAAATACTGGTCGTCAAATGCAAAATTAGGTCGCCATGGCTCACAAATTAGTTGCTAAATTGAGCCCTGGAAACCAGTGTACTCATTTTGAAAACATGTTCACAGCTCCGGAAATGTACTGTTAATTTTCTTAAAAACAAAAAAATCATGAAAAGGGTATTGTTGATTGCATAGAGCTTAAAATTTGTAATTAAAAATTAATTTAAGTTGCTTCAGGCCAAAAATATTTGAAACTGAACAAATTATTCAAAACAAAATTCTAGCAAACTCTTCTAGAAACATTTATCACTATGTGCATGTTTTAGAATGTTGATTTGGCACATCATAAAAAGACACTAGATGAACTAATAAACTAATTATTATTATTAATATTATCATTATTATTAGTATCATTACACATTATTATTATTATTATTATTCTTGTGTTGAAATTGTAAATGGGATCAGGATAGGAACATGCCAAAGTGCATGGTTTTGAATTGGAGTGACCAGGTTAAAAAATAAAATGCTGAGCATGTCATTATTGCTTTGACATTAATGTGCACACATGTTGCATATTTTTCAAATGCTTACACATTTATACTTCAAGTCTTCGCTGAAATAACAACAACTACAATGCTTCAATCCATGGTTTTCAAAATTGAATATAACATATGTCAATTTCTGCATTCAAATTATTGAATACTTGGAAATCTCACAAATTCATTCCTTCTTTCTGAAGATTTAAAGTAGTGCTATGTCAGGGTAGCCACACAGACAAGGAATCAAATTTCCACAACTTTTCTTTGACCAAATTCTGTACTACTGACCAAATATGACATATGTCAATGACTGTTATATACTCTTTCATACAAAAATATGACCCCTAACTTCAAAGCAACAATAATACGATTGTTGATGACATGAAAAATAATTTGGATACAAAGTGACATTTGAACAAATCAAATACTATTTCAGAAAATAATTTTGCGACATAAAAATCAAGATGACTTCTAATCCTCCAACTATTGAACCAATTTTAAATAGAAATACAAATTATTGATGACAACAAAAAAATGGAGAAAAGAATTAAATGCTTTATCCCAAATATCAAGTTTTCCTCAATTTGTTACAACATTCCCAGACATTTCCATGACATTGAATAAAAATAAATTTCCAGACTTTCCCTGTGGCTACCCTGCATGGTCAAATACATTAATAACACCGTTCTCCACTATTTATATTTCTTGATGTTTACAAAGTTTGAGATATATCCTTCAGAGTAACCAACTGAAAAGTACACTTTCCTCAAAAGGATATGATAAACATAACTTACCAGCTGCTGACTAAGCTGTTTTTTAGCCAAAATTTCTCGTTCAAGTCGTTTTTCCATATCGGCAATTTTGGCTTTCAACTATAAGTATGAAAGGAAATGGTGACACTGTCCCTATACTGTGCTTTTTGAAGCTCAACATACATACTGTTCTGATGACAAGGTATCATGGAATTTGTTGATTTGACACACATCCATTCACACAATAGAGGAGATAACTCATACTGAGAATTAGCTCTATGAATAATGACTGTTTTTCTTTATTCTTTATCTGTCGACACATATATAGATATATCTACATCTGGGTAAAAGGAAAGCACTGGCTACATGAGAGCATGTGCTATCAGTTGTGATGAAACATTCCAGGATGCTTAATATTCATATTTGTCAATCAGTAGTGTTTTTTGCTTGTTTTCTGTGGTTGGCATGTTGTGTATATTGCAAAGAATCCTTAATTATCATCACCCCATACTAATCTTTTGTAATGTATGAATATACCAACACTTTTACTAATTTGCTAATATTGTAAACAAATGTGAAAGGTTTTAAGACAGCAAGTCATCAATTTCAATTATTAGATTCCTTACTTCAGATAGATGACTTTCAGAATATTTCCATGTATGTACACATTGAAACAAGCATCATTCCACTCCTGTACGAAGAGCTAGATGTACGATTAATTAATGAGGAGCTACAGTAGACATATTCATGAAGAGCCCAGTGTATTTATAAGGGGCCAGCAAGAGATTTCTTGCTTAACGTTACAGTGAGAATCTTTAACTCGTACTTGACGAATGCTGATCCAGATATACCGATCAAAAGCCAGATATTTTAATAATTTTGTTGTTGTTGTTGGGGTTTAGAGCCACCGTCATCATTCTAGATATTTTTTATTAATAAGGTAGAGATAGTTTTATTAATAGGGAGCCAAATATCTATGATATGGAGATATCTATGAGGAAGCAAATGTCTATGAAATGGGTATAGTTATTATGAGTCAGACATATTAATAGGGAACCAGGCCTGAGTTTCATGAAAGGGTTGTACAGGTAGTTCTGGTGTAAATTGAGGAATACGTTGATTTCAAGCTATAGTAAAAACAATTAGGCTGATTTAGGCCAGGGTTACAGTACAACCGTTTTGTGAAACACAGGCCAGGTATCTATTTGAAGAGCTATTTGTCTTAATGGATCCAATTTCACTTGAGGAGTGAGATGTATTTAGTTATGACAAGCCAGACTACTTTACATGGAACTAGAAATACTGAGGAGCCAAATATCTGAGGAGCCGGATGTCTTAAATTATGAGGAGCCAGATAAATTTGTAAGGAGTCATATTAATGAAGTCATATCTATTTCCCAGGCCACGAAACTGTCTCGAGTATGAACTCATTCTTAACTCAAGGTCTCGTTCACAAATCCACATATAAAATTTGAGCTTGAAATCGTACTCCAAATGATTCGTAATCTCGGGGCCAGGAACTAGATATTTTTGTGAGATAAGTGGTTTACAAGACAATGCACTGGTATAAGATATCAGATACACAAGCTAAAAGTTTACAACGCTGTGACAAATCATATGGATTACAAAACGTGAAAACATACCGTAATTACCCTAATAATTCGAACAGGAGGAAATAATTAAATTTGTAACTGTTTGAATTATTAGGTAGTTACGCAACTGTGAACTAAACATAAATGAATGCAAAATTAGCATACAAGATCTGACAAAAATTAGTGCACAAGATCTATGTGTTTCTGTTAGAATGCACAGGAATAAAGCTACAAGAGAAAATGCGTAAAAATTGAGAATAAAACTGGCAAACATCTATGAGTAACAAAGAACACTTTTTGAGTGATGTGATTAAATGTGTGTTAAACAGTTTGCATAGGACTGCAAAGAGACACAACACACGGGTTAACAGGCAGGACACGGTCAAGAGTTGCATGGGAGACAACTCTAATGTAAGGGAGACAACTCTAATGTAAGGGAAACAACTCCAGAAGAGAGGAGTTTTAGTGTTTTACTGGAGTAGCGACAGAATATTAATGTTAGGAATATTAACAACATGCAAAATCACAAACAACAGAAACATTTTCACAGACATGGTTAATTAAGATAAGATTTTGATGTGTCAATTATGGGTGCCAAACTGAAGCCATATTTGACTTCAGATAATGTCACATGATTAGAGTTTGATTAAGCTGAAACTGCAGTCTTCCCTTGTTGAAAGATGTGGTCATTTTCAATAAGATGCACAATGGCGAGGGGCTGAAACCAGTCTTTCAAATGCAGCAAGTAATAAAATTTCAGCAGTTCCATCAAAAACACCTAGTATTAAGCTGCTCTGAGTACAAGTTTGGACAAATCTAAATTCCCTCGCACATAAGTTCAATTGTAGCAAGAAGACAGTATGATAAATTTAGTTAGGGAGTTCAGATTAGTGAAAAGGGCCAGGCATTCTGATTGGTGGAAGTACCCAGGTGTTTTCATTGGTGGAAGTATGGTACCCAGGCGTTCTAATTGGTAGAAGGGGCGGGGATGTTATTGGACACAAAACTTCAACCCAGTCCTGGGTGGTTCAAGCCAAAAAACTACAGTCTGGGCATCTAACACACTTGGCCCAAGCACTGCGTGTGTCCTGCCTGCTATTACCGTGTGTAATGCCCACATCTTGTCAAACTAGTCTGCTGGTCACGATACCTCTTTAACATCCTTGCTTGAACCACTGCTGTTCCCAGTCTGAAAGGAAAAAACAATGGGTTTTCAATTGACTGCAGTAACATAACAAGTAGAAGAACAAGTAAGTAGAACAAGATATTTCATTATTCAAATTTATTCATTTAGATTATGTCATTTATTCAAATTTATTAATTGAAATTGAACTGGATTTTGTCATGTTTCCCATTGCATTTCACTAGTATTATAGAAATCTGCTTGAGTGAAACCATAATAATTTCTTTAATTCTAAATTTCTTAATTCTATTTTTTATTTTGCATTTGGGATTGAGCAACTCCAATAGTATTTGGTTCAAGTCATAGTTTGAAAGTTTACACCTGCAAGCACCAGCTGGTACTGACAAACCAAAGATGATAACTGCACATTGTACCCGAAATAATCTTGACAGCAACTATCAAACCAAAGACGATAACTGCACATTGCACAATAAATAATCTGGAAAGCAGCCATAAAACCCCAAATTAGAATGGCAACTTCTCCAGACACTGATACAAGGAGTAGATTCCAACTTGGGACCCTTGACGTTAAAGTACGAGGACTTTCCCCAGTGCTACCACCCATCCTTACTGTCAATATTGTTTTGTATATGTGTTTTGTATACCTGTCCAGCAACCAACTGATCGGTCAGCTTTTGTACAGTCCCCTGCTCTTGCTTCAGAGCGTCCTGGCCAGTCTTGATGATGCCGTTCAGCTTCACGATGTTCGTTGACAGTTCCTTCGTTTTCTTCTTCTCGCTCTCAACTGCCGTCTCCAATTCACGAATACGCTGAGGAAAGAAATGAATCCATTCAAATTAAATTGTAAATTAATATATTACTACTTAGAATTAGTCTTACATTGCAGGCACTCGTTGAAAGGAAATATAATGTGGGTCAATAGAATATTTTACTACAAAACAAAAACATTTGTTCCAATGTATCGCTCAAATTGCTAGTAAAATTTTGTTTCCATTTCCATAAAATTTCGATTGCATTTTCCCTAAAATATTGTTTCAATTTCCCCTAAAATATTGTTTCTGTTTTCCATAAATTACTGATCCACTTTCCATAAAATATTGTTTCTCGTTTTTTCATTTGCCATAAAATATTGTTTCCATTTTCCATAAAATTCTGTTTTTCATAAAATATGGTTTCTGTTGTTGTGTGCATGCCGTACCCGCCCGAGAGCCTCCAGGTCTTCTGATGATGATTTTAGTGTTTCTATCTGGGTCTGGATTGTAATCACTTTGGTTTTCGCCTGAAACAGAATTTTGAAACTGTATATGTATATATGAAACTGGGATGACAAACAAATTCAGCAGGAACAAAACAGGTTAACTTCAAGATTTTGGGCGTCTCAGGCTACGAGATTACAAATCTCAAATTTAAAATGTGGATTTGTGAACAAAACTTCGAGTTGAGCATGAGTTTGTACTCAATAACGTTTCATAATCTGGGGGTCTGGTAGTGTAGTATGTGGAACTGTTAATCAATCAATCGTTCAACCTAATTTATAATATTTTAGATAGAAGGGCCTCCATACAAAGATTGTTAGGAATTGTGTTGGGATTGTGTTGATATTATGATTGATTGTGCTTAGATTGTATTTGGATTGTGTTGGGTTTGTGTTTGGATTGTGTCACAACTGTGTTGTTCTTGTGTTTGGAATAAGCCAGGTCAGAGTTTCGAATATGCACAGAATACGCGTGTGTTAAAGGTGAAAGCACATGAACAACAATTACTGAGGTGCTGTAGTACTAATGTGTGTTTATCATCGATTTAGCATTATGTGTTTGCTAAAACCACAGTAAAGTGGTTGTTATAAGCATTTTAATAGCATTATACTAGACTATAATGTGTCTTCATCTTTTGACATAAGTATGCGTATTCTGTGTGTTTTTGAGACTCCGGAGATGGCTTACTCTGTTGTGAATTTATCGTTGTGTCTGGATTCTGGGCTTACCTCATGCGATTCGGTCTCCAGAATCAAACACCTTTCTTCTGAAGCTGAAAGCTGGCTCTCCAGGGATGCGACCTTCACCTTCATCTGCAGGGAGACAACTTGTTACAAAGGGAGACAATCGTGCACTGTGCATGTATGGATGATCATGCTGATCATGCTCTCATCCAATTTAACCCTCTCCCTGCTGGATTAGACAGATACAACTCATTATGGCATCTCCAGTTGCCTTCAGCATGGAGAGGGTTAAAAAAGTAACTGATAAATGTGAGCAGGGTTACAACAAGCTTGGAGACGCCTTTTAATGGGAAAGGGGAGATCATCCTGTTTGCAATTGAGATACTTCATGGGATAAAAAGGGTCAACTGTTTTTGAATTACAATTTCAGAGAACATTCAAATTTCAAAAGTGGATTGATAATATAGCGGAGTAATCATATTGATTACTGATTACTGTACACATGATACACCTCACCCAGGGTATTGGTCATATATACATGTATGATACACCTCACCAATATATAGAGTACTGATTACATTGATATACTTGACACGCCCCACCAATAAATAATAAAGGCATTGTAACACACAAGTTTACTGACAGAGTTCAATGCTTGAAAGCTCAATAGAACTAACCTGTCTAATCATCAATGTGAAATATGCAAAACTAGGGTTTCGAGGGAACACATTCTAAATAGATACAGACAGTAGTTCAAATAATTGCCATCCAATCTTTTCATACAGGATCTAACACACTAATTAATAAAGTCCTTCCATTGTTTGCTGAAGTTCACTACCAACTTTAAAAATAATATACATTGATTGTGCGAGTTGCTCGGATCAAGTGACAAATCATTATTGATCGATTTAGTGTGCTACTTTGCTGCGACAAATGGCCTTAAAAATAAAATCCAATCTAAAACAAATGGCAGATATCGCAGTGAATTAGCTGAATTATCCAGAAGATAAATTATAAATATGTATATGTTTGAAGATGTGTGAAGATGTCTTCAAAATGTTATATCAATAGGATTCGTTCATATACATTACACTATTAGTGTATGCTACAATGCCTTCAACAGAATGTCAATACACAAAAGTAAACATATATAATATTATCCTGAGTGCTATGTTGATGTAGTGATGATAATACAAAGGGGTCCAACACCACAGCTAATGCCAATAGTATAGGGAAATGTACAATAGTTCTTTAAAGGCACACAATCACGGTTTGTTGACATATTTTATGGGCAAACATATTTTACCTAAAAGTAAGTACATTTGACTTGTCTACACAAGTATATTGGGCAACAAGCTACATTTTCTGCAAGTCCTACTGGTATACAATGCTTTCATATTTTTTTCTCTCACACTTTTTAATTCCATGGAGATGAAAAAAGATATATGAAAATATTGAAAACCAAAGGTATATGTGGAAAATGTAGCTTGTTGCCCAATATATTGTGTAGACAAATCAAATGTACGTACATAGTTTCAGGTAAAATATGTTTGACCATGAAATATGCCAACAAATACGAGGTTTGTATTCCTTTAAGCCTCTCCCTGCTGGATTAATAAAAATTGTTGTTCTATCGGGAATCTTTGGATACCTCCGGCAGGAAATAGTTGCTTCTTTGGAAACAGATCCCAAGGTTACAAAACTACCGTAATTGAGGACAATTTCATACTCAAGCTCAAATTTTATATGAAGATTTGTGAACATAACTTTGAGTTAAGCATAAAATCATGCTAATCGTAATCTCTGGGCCAGGTCTGCATTTCATGAAAGGGTTGTACTGTAGTCCGGGCTTAAATCAGGGCATACCGTAATTAACCTAATAATTCAAACCCTCTAATAATTCGAAAACCTAAATTAATAGTACCAACAAAAAAATCCTGACCCTACAAATACGAAGATGACCAATATTCTTTTTAATTGTAATTTTCTAATTATTCGAACAGAATAATAGTTTTCAAAACAATTAAAAAAATATGTTATTAATTTTTCAAAATCCTTCATTTATTTACTATTTCATTCACAACCATATTTTGTAAATTTGGTTGTCGCTAATTATGTGAACACAGATCATTTAAAATGTTCGTATTTTTATAATATTTCGAACAGCTACAAATTTAATTGTTGCCTCTTGTTTGAATTATTAGAGTAATTACGGTACTACTAGTATATCAAGACTTGATTTAAACCTTGATCTAGGCCTGGAATACTGGTATGAGCCTTTTGTGAAACACAAGACCAACTGGTGATAATGTTCGTGGTATAACACTGTAGTGCCACAACTGTAAAAGGTTTGCTTGCCTGTTGGTAGGTTAATAAAACTTGTTTATAAATAACAGGGAAATTTAACAAACGGTGCTGCAATGATGAAGAATTAATGTAACACTCGCATCATCACGAATCCTGTGAAAAGGTTATTTATTAATACCCTATCCTCAAAACCCAGACTTGGTGACTGCTATTTCATACGCCACCCTTGACCTTATGCAATGCCCTTATCACCTTGATGCGAGTAAGCCAAAACACTGTTAATGGACCCGTGTCTGTCTTTCATTAAAGGGTTGTACAGGTAGTCAAGGGCCTAAATCAAGGCTTGTCAGTTCCTACTATCGTAGAAGCTGGGCATACACCCTGATTTAGGCCAGACCTACAGTCAACAATGCTTTCGCGAAAAGCAGACCAGAGCCCATTGATATCGTTTTGGCTTACTCACATCAAGGTGAATAAAATGGTGCCCAATAAAGGAATTTCCCAGGACCAATGGCACATGATCAATGAGGCAGTGACCATGTTTTTAGAGGATGTCAATACTCATGTTAGTTTCATACATGCTGAGGGAATAGAAATAACAATTCATAAGCACATTTATTTGCATGATGAGGGATAAACCAGCATCTGCTCCCAATGTCTCCCAATGCCAAGATGTAAATACATGCGGATTAATGTTGGGAAGGAATGGAGACAGTCTGATTACTCTTCATCCACAGTACAGGTAACAATCAGGATTTTAAAGAAAAAATATTAAAGAAAATTATTATATATATTTTAAAATTAGGTTTAGAGCCACTTCAAGATACTTTCAATTATATTGCGGCTTGTAATGAAAACAAACGATAATACCCTAAAACTTCAATGAATAATTTTCCTCTGAAATGCGTTATGCTCTTAGAAAAACACAAATATTGATGTCTTTATTATTGATTTACGTTGCTGCGGGAAGAAGTCAACAATATGTGCCAACAACTTTGATACATATGAACCAAATACATACTCTCTAAATAATCAAGTATTCAAGTATTTTCAAGATAATGTTTTCATAAGATCAAATTTTAAGAATTCTGATGAACTTTTATGAATTACAAATTTAAAATTAATTTATTGAATACAAAATTAACAATTTCAATTGAGCAAGAGAAAAAAAAAGTGCTAAAAATATTTGTTTGTAAATTTCTTTAAAAAAGAACCGAAAATATTTCTATTACAATTTCAGCTTGTGGTTACCAGACTGTCGACCGAAGCTTGCGATACAAATGGCATGCAAGGGAGATAATCAGGGAGTGGATGCCTACCTCTTCAATAATGCGAGGCAAGCTTTTCTCTACGATTCCGTATGCGAAAGACAAATCTGACAGATCCTAGAAACAACATCAAACTTACAAAACAAGCAAAACTACGACGTGAAGAACATGATGCAGATAAATTATGAACAATGTACACAGGCATAAATATTGTCAGCATACATTTTAACCCTCTCCCTGCCTTCTAATGATAAGCACTGCTATACAGAACAACTCTGGTTACCTTCAGCAGGGAGAAAGTTAAAGGAAATCATTAAAATTGTTATACATTCAACTTTTCGAATTTGAAATTAATTTTATATACACATTTAAATAGTATTTCTGTAAATCTTGTATTAGTATTAATTTAAATGTGATTGATAAAACACAATTTAGCTATAATTTAATATTGATAATGTAATGCAATCAATCGATCAATGTTCTAAATTTCGGTAGAGGATAAAATAACAGGAAGAAAACTGTGCTTTGTTTTTAAGAATTTGGAACGTGAACTAACTAAATATTGGCATCATGCGGAGGAATACACACAACAATTCCAAGATGCTTCAGGGGAGATTCATACACCCAAGCAACAAAAATAAAATATTGGAAAAATCATAAAGTTACACAAATTATTGCATCATTGAAACACATGCCTTCTTCATGTGAGGACAACCATACAATGACTGCTGGAATGTATAGGATCTCTAATTGTATACCAATAGATTGTTGGATAGTGTTAGGGAAAATATTACTTTTTATTCTGTTTATTACTATTACGGTTTTATTTATTTTATTTTATTTTTTGTTTGTTTTTGAGTTGGGGTTTAGATACCGTACACTTTCCAAGATAATTTAAATCATATTAGTAACTAAGTAAAAAATTGGGAATATTCAGAAATAATTAAAAAATATATACCCATAGGGAAATCAATTAGAAATTCATGACATCACTACAAATATAGATGTACTACTAGTCAGAAGACTGTTCATATTTTATGTCAATTGGACTTTTGTGAGCTTCAGAAGTTTTACCATGAGCCGAGAGTGGCCGTCACCATGACTACAAAGAACATGGTGTCAGAGTCACATACAAGCTACGACCGCAAACAAATGCGATGTCAGTCCCAAATAAGCTCGGTCCAATCAGCAGCCATCAAGCTAATCAAATCAGCACCGCATTCATGAAAAACCCAACTTATTATTTCCAAACCAAATTACAAGCAACCATGCAAAAATCCACAACCCTCAGAATATTGGAAACTGAAATCATAAAAAATAAAAATAATACAATTAATATTTTTCTGCTACATAAAACCAAAACTACATCTTTGAAATATTACCTCTGTACTTCCTCTCAGCTTTTTCACCTGTTCTTGTAAACTTTCAACTTGTTGTTTTGACTGGAATGGAATTGGAGAGTTTAAATTAAAAAGAAAACAAAATTTCTATTCTATATATTTTCAAGTGATTATAGATACCTAGACTAGCTTATGTTTTCCTACTGGAAGTCTCTAAATTCCAACAGATATAAAATATGTCTTCTTACTAGTTGTATAACAATTTCCTGGTAGTGATGTCACTGTTATTTAAAAAATCTCATTACTGTAAATCAGGAAATTAATGCGAGCAGGATATTAATGCGAAAAATGCGATTGGCGTATGGCCGCATTTAATTC
>JAUTBT010029063.1:0-19225 GCA_032361225.1 Lepetodrilus schrolli
TAGCGCTGAATGTTGCAGTAAACCTGCGAGCATCGGCTGGTACTGACAAGACCAAGGATGATAACTGCATTACCACACATCGCATCCTATCAATATCGCGTCAGAAAGGTAAATTCCGCAAACATTGATGCCGGGGTGGGATTTGAACCTAGAACCTTTGGCTCCGAAGTCCAACTGTTTTACCACCCGCCCCCCAATGTTCACTGAGATCTACCAATAGTGTTCATGCAACATTTCAAAACTATGCTGAAACATGGTAAAACTATTAAGTCCATGTGCAAGTGACAACACAGTCGGAAAAGGGTTATGTAGCAGTGGCTATAATTACTCGAATGATTTAACCCTCTCCCTGCTGGATTAGACACAGGCACTGCTCTTTAGGGCATCTCCGGTTGCCTTCAGCATGCTGCAGGAATATTTCACCCATACGTGACACCAGTGGCAATAAAAACAGTGGGACATTGACATGTACCAGTAGCAGCACTGTGTGATGTAATCATCCTGTCTAGGCCGTCAGGTCAGATTTGCTGAGACAGCGAGATGAAAGCGATATCATCTGCACTCATAGTGCAATCAGATTCGCACTAACATGTATAAGCTCCACCTTTTTTGTCAGTCACACCAACAATTTGGTGGTGAGCACCGTCTCATTCAGAATTTGCTCGATACAGTTGCCATCCCACAAATGAAGGCAAATATTCTCAAAGAGTTTTCATGTTGGCAATCAACTCCTGCAGGTATTAGGTTATACATCCACAACGGCTATGCTAAGTTGAATTGCCTGGTAAAAGTAGACTTTGTCACTACCCGTCTGCGTGCACACAAATGTCATTTTTATCTTGAATGGCTACAATGGTTTTCATCTGACCATCTGTTAGACACTTAATCCAAAAAAAAAATTAAGTTGTGTTATACAGTAGAGGTTAAGAACACATTTTGATTGGTTGGTTTCAAATTATATACACGGGAAGACAACTCACTCTGCCACCAGGGTACAAATTGCCAGCCAGATAAATGGGTTGTATTCCGGGAAGGGTAGTAAACGAGTGGGCATAGCTCAGAGTTCTACCATTCCCTTGGGGAAATGTGATGTAATATGATTGGATGTGGGCTGATAACAGTCCCATGTAGTATAGTAAAACAGTAGTTTAATCATATTCCATGGGTGAGTACACTGTTGATTTATGTCACAGCAGGAATCTTTCACCCATATGTGACGACATCCTACGTACATGTTCACAATTATTCGTCATGTTGATATTTCCACCGTTGCCTGGAGTTGGACTCACCATGTGGAAGTAGTTGGACTCACCATGTGGAAGTAGTTGGGATCAGCTCCTTTAGACAGCAGTCTCAGGCACGTCTCCACGTTGTTTGTTCTCACACTCGAGTGTAGCTCCTGAACAAGAGAAAGTATAATTTCATGCCTGACTATAATGTATAGAATTGTCCAATATCGACCAACACACTTGATGTTAGGTCAACTGTTCACTCCCATTATGACTACACCTAGTCAGTGAACTATCCAAAGTGACTTCCCTCACAATCCATGAGGATTCTACATCTGATATATTATTATAGTAGCAAACATCCTGTGTGTGGCTGCATTGTTATTAACATGAATGACATTCATACCTTGCTGACGTCATCTATAGAGGTGATGTCACTGTCCTTATATTTGTTGACGAAGGACAAGAACTGGTATTTGGCACGAATGAAATCAGACTTGTTGGGGCTGTGTAATATAAGATGGCATAGATTTTTAAAAAGTGTGATACAAATATTAGCTGACAATGTAAAGCAAACATTGATTGATTTAAAGAAATTAGATCTTTCCAGGTAAAAATGGGAGAAATACAAAACAATACTCACTGTAAAGGGTCTCGTGGATTTGGTTTTCTGCGACCATGTTTATTCTGCGACGGGTCCAGTAGTGCGTGTTCCCAGATGTTGTTAGCACCCTGCTTAGTGAGCTGGTACACCATCTGAACAGATAACAGAGATTAGTGAGCTGGTACACCATCTGAACAGATAACAGAGATTAGTGAGCTGGTACACCATCTGAACAGATAACAGAAATTCGTAAGCTGGTACACATTTATCCGGATAACAGAGTTTAGTAAGCTGGTACACCATCTGAACAGATACACAACGAAAATAGTAAGCTGGTACATCAACTGAACATAAACACACACTGTCACATTGGGATTGGGGTTTAGAGTTGCTTTCAAGATTCTTTCACTTGTATCACGGCTTGTCAGTTTTGAGCAAGAGGAAACCCACATTCGTAGTGCTGAATGTTGCAGTAAAGTTTACTGCAAGTATTGGCTGATACTGACAGACCAAGGATGATAACTGCATTGCCATGTTATACTCAGTTCATCCTATCAATATTGCATCAGAAAGGTACATTGACGCTGGGCTCCCGAGATGGGATTTTAACCTGGCATTAGGCTCTTAAGTCCAAACATTCTATCATTGCGCTACCACCTGCCCGTCATTTAAGTAATAGATGTTCATAAATAAATATTCTATATTACATTCACCATGTACAGTCTGCTTGCGGTTCTATTCTATTAAAAAAAATTTTTTATTATAAAGTCTCTCCACCCAAACATGGCATTTAAAAAATGTTTGTATTTTAAATTTCTGTACGCGACTGACAGACAAGACAGTACCAAGGTAAGTGTACAACACGGCCGACTTACTGTGTGTTGTGTGGGACTCCACTGTCCTTTCTTCAGAGACTTGACTTGCGAGATGTGGCGTCCCAGACTGCGATGTACACTACAGCACTCATCACAGATCATCACTCCACGGTTTATAGATGCCCATGTAGGGTCTGAACATCAACAACCAAACATGTAAATAATAATATTAATATGATAAATCAATGTTTTATAACTTATTCTATTAATATCCAACATTAGAATTTGTATCTGAATATCTAATAAGGTACTGAACGCATAGATGGTAACTTTGAAAACATTTCTCATTCATTTGGTATTAGTGTCAAATGGTCCCAGTATAACGAAATATGGTATTCTTTGTTGCTTGTGAATGAAAAGAAAAACTAATGAAAAACGCATTTGGCCAATAATTAATTCTTGATTTATCAATGTTTATCTAGTCAATCGAAATATGAACATTCTACAGTGTGTTTACAGCATCATGATGTTGATCCTGGGATTCGAACCCGAGTTGTTTGGATTGGAGAGCAATACTCCTCTGACTTAGCCAATGAGATAACTATGATAACCCTACTGGCTGAGATCAGATAACTATGATAACCCTACTGGCTGAGATCAGGGACAACCATGGTAAACCTGCTGGCTGAGATCAGGGATAACATGATGATAACCTTACTGGCTGAGATCATTTGGAGCACCTTACATCACACATGGCTACATGCACTCAGTATCAATTGGCATTTCCACAAATTTTGCAAAGAAGTTTTCCATTTATTCTGCCGTAAGTTAAAGTATGATAAGGTCAAAATAAATAATAGGTGTGTTTCTGGTAACATGGATTTTCAAAATATGGTAGGTAGGTATGAAAAATATATTGCGAAAACAAATATGATAGGCAACCTTAATTGTAATATTTTATTCTATTATTAGGCATTTCCATCAGTATTAACCCTCCCCACTGAATTAGGCACAGTTGCTGCTCTTTAGGGCATCCCTGGTTGCCTTCAGTATAGAGAGGGTTAAATGGCATGTTGTGTCTGTTAAAGATGATCTGTGGTTCCGAGGCAACTGCAACTAGTTTCTATCATTTCACAGAGATGTTTCACCATTTATAGTTGGTGCTTTGAAGGTACATGTATCCATACATCTACACTTAATATAAAAGTGGAGCAAGTAAAATTTTGTTTAAAGACAAGGGGCGATGGTCGGCATCATAAAATTATATTTTTCATAATTCTTGAAAAATACATTTGCTTTTATATAGTTTTAAAAGGGTCAGATGGGTTTACCAAAAACTCAGGTATTATTCTGATATAGAGCAGAAATAGGTCAATATTTGCAAATAGATCAAATATAATCCTGTCAGATCTAATTTGCGAAAATTGTACATACAAGTCTCATCTTTCATCATTGAGTAAGAGAATGCTGATAATCGTGGAAGAATAAACACATATTTATGATCGATCTTTGTGTTAACTGGTTGATGTTAGTACTGGTATTATTGATATAATTATTCGTGGTAATTTAACATATTGTTATAACCTGATAACAAGTGAACAAGGGTGAACAAGGGTGAATACATTCCCCAGACATTGCAAATTTGTAATTTATTATGAAAAATCTGTAACATAATTAATTTATTTTTCAATTGTTATTAGGAAGTCAAATCCAACCATTGTACTTGATGATAATAATATACAGGATCTTTATCCTTTGTATCATAATTAACTAACAATGACATCATTTATCCTATTAAACATTTTACAACCAGGACATAGGCGTAGTCACAATATGTAGCCTCAATTTGATGTCCTCCATACATACAGTTACTTTCTATATCTTAATACATAAATAAATACAACTTTGATGCTTGTTGCACAGACTCCCTCGGGAAGAAACAAATGGCTTTATCATGTGTATAGGCATTTATTGCAGCAAGACTGTATTACCTGGTGCACCACAATCTGCACACACACTGGAATACATGGTGCTTCTAGACATTCTGTCGTTCTCAGAGACACGCAAGCTGCAGTCCTGGAATGAAATCTGAGCCGTCTGCCTTGCCCGACCCCCAGCAAAACCAGAGATGTCAAGAGTTCACAGAAAAAGCTCCTGTCAGATTCTTTCAGAAGACCTGCATAAAAATGCCATCACAAGACATAACGGACGAACTTTGCTAGTTCTAGTGGCTCAGTTGTGAGCACAATATCACTACTAGTCAAGTGTTATCCTGATTTTCACTTCAGATCTTGAAGATTATGAGGGAAATCGTCCAAATTCTTCGTGTTATCATACCAAATTTCTATCACAGGCAGAACCAGACTGAGTCATCGATGAAACTGATGTCGTAATGAAAATATTCGTAAACTAAAAAATCAATAATAATACTTAACATAATCTCGCAATTTAAATCTCAATTTAATCTAAAAAAACACAAACAAACTATAGAGAAAACCTACATTACAAAATTTCAACCCGCTTTTTACGACAACCATAAAGATAGTCACTTCCGGAATTGTAAATGAGTCAGAATGGCGTAAAATGTATTTCCTAGTTGTGTTTTCTGAGCAAGTTATGATCTGTCAAAACATACGTAAATGAAGAATGGCTTCTGAAACATTAGCTGGAGAGTTTCCCCTTCACTGGCTGGTGTGGAGCAATGAATATGATAAGCTTGATAGCGAGTTATTGAAGCAAGAGGTGGGTAATTAATGGGAAAATTATGGTGAATGTTGTTCTTGAATGTTTACAAATTGATTGTGACGTCACGTGTTCTGTTCAATGTGGTATTAAGTACAACATCATTTCCATTTTCTTTTCTCTTATTTGATCACTTATTCTGAACTTAGTAGTAACTTTCATGAGGATACCGCAAGTCCTAACAAGTTACCAGCTGAATAATTCCAGAACCACACCCCGGCCATTAAAGCGACCAATTTTTAGTGATCTTGACGAGATATTGATAGTAAAAACACATAGGTACAAGCTACTATATATAAAAGCGATACAATGAGGCACAATACAAAAAAAAAGTACAGACAAATTGAGTTTATAAACAACTAAAATAGAAGTAATATTAATGTAAAATGCTGTCATGCAGTGCACACCTAGTAGTTTAATGTGAAATCATTATTTATATATAATAAGAAATTATCATATAATAACATTCTTAGAAGGTAGGATTTAATATAAACATAAAGCACCATGATATTACAGAAGACAGCCACCTTGCCTACAATTTGTTTATACACGTGGCTAATAATAGAAAAGCTATAACACTCGATCAGCGAATGCTATTCCTCATTGAAATTTAAGTCTTGATTGTAATGTTGAATCGTTATTAACTTTAGGATTTGGTGACATCAACAATAATGCATTGATTTACACACAAAAATATATTTGTTTATATCGACGTGCATCCATCAGCTGTTCATGTTAGTATTATACAATATTTACTATACACACAGTAGCCATATGGAAGACACATTTATTAAGAACTTTATGTTTGCATTATGTCTTCCGGTTCCTGTGTTCGCTGGCTGTATTTGTAAATGATTCAACACCAACAATACAGTTTAGTACAGATTGACATAAGAAAATTCACTGATAGCAAATGAAATCATAATATTTTAAAGAATGCATCTACTAACGTCGATAAACAAAATAGCTTGCGATCGACTTGCTGATCTTCAATCTGCATTTGATCATACATGTAACGAATTAAGAGTCACATGTGATTTCTCTTTTCATTGTCATGCAGAATTAATCTCAATTATCTCCTAAAACATAACATAAACATGTCAGTATATCAAAATGGACCTATGTATCGCTTTTGAATCCACTGTCACTTTTCACATAACTTTGCCACTGTTTGCTGAAAGTAGGGCTGGATACCGTTTGGATTTTTTCGATTCTGATACCGATCCCCTGATAATGATACTGATACTTAATGATACCGATACCTATGGAGAAAAAAATACATCTAATACTGGATGCATTTAATGCAATTTATTTTCCAATTCATTTAAATATGTTATTAAATCAGTTTTACATATTACAGGTGCACACTGGTTTTAAGAAAATATACAAATGTTTATGTTATGGCTTAAAATGTGGGATTGGTTGTTAAAAACAGCAAAATAATAATCGAAAAATCCATGACTTGACAGTCTTGTTGGATGTTCCCATATAATTTACACTTGCTTATTTGGATCAGTAATCAGTCATATGGCTTACTCATGTGACTTGTCACGTATGGATTAAAGATTCACGCTGTGACGTAAAACAACAATTCACTCACTACTCGTGTGACCATTGGGAATCTCTTTGAAGCGTGATGTAGACATAATTCTCCCGCAGCGACACTAATCTCCGTAATCACTCATTCACTAGACATAATTATGTTACCATGGTTACTCATGTATTTAACGTACAAGTTAATTAAACAAGGGGCGGGTGGTAGCACAGTGGTTGAATGTTGGAATTCGTAGCCAAAGGTTCCAGGTTTCAAATCCAGTCCCGGGAGCCCAGCATCAATGTTACCTTTCTGATGCGATATTGATAGGATGCGCTGTCTGTAGAGTGGCAATGCAGTTATCATATTTGGTCTTGTCAGTACCAGCCGGTGCTCGCAGGCTTACTGCAACATTCAGCGCTACAGATGTTGAGGGTTTCCTCCTGCCCTAAACTGACAAGTCGTGATATAAGTGAAAGAATCTTGAAAGCGACTTAAAACCCCAATATTTTTTTTTTTTTTTAAAAGGATGAATCTATGAGGTGTTAAACCAAATCACACCATTTAGTATTCACCTACTTCTATTCAATACTCCATCACTGCATATTTAAGAAATTCATTCATAGCCATACTCATGCTTGAATTATGATAGTTTATATATATTTTGTTATCGTCACATACTGGTGAAACATTCCCACTACAACCTTTAAGCAGCAACTCGCCAACTATATTTAGTTCCAATTATGATAAAAAGGAGCGGTTCCCTCGGATTTTGTGTAATATGTTTGAGATCATCCTAGTCTTGAGAACCATGCCATGTAAGACATTCAATGTCATTGACAGAGACGTGTCCTGGAATCTAGTCTTGCGTGTTCTACATACATATTCAAATACTGTCTTTTTTCCATATATATTCCCTGTACCCTTTGATATGTGAAATCACTTCAACTCCTGGAAGAAAGCCGACTTAAAAGATACTGAGGTCTTGCCACCAGGAAGGTTTCCACATTGGGCTCTGGGTCATCAAATGTGTGTGGCTTTATGGCATGTAAATAGCCGTCACTTCCACTTTGTCTTGCACCAGTAGTGCACAAATCTCAGAGTGACTATATTAGAAACACTTAGGATCACAAGATTTAGCCCATTCACCCTCAAGCCATAGGTGCGGTGCAATATACCAGCATAGAAACTGTTGTGTAAAGGACATATAGGTCCACAACTGTGTTGATTCTGCTGTGTCATTGTGGTTATAGCTTCAGCCCGGAGTGCGGAAGGTCACGAGTTTGATCCCCGATCGCGTCATACCAAAAGACGTTAAAATATGGTACTTGTTGTTCCCCTGCTTGGCACTCAGTATTAAAGGGGTAAAGCAAGTACTGGTCGGCTCGGAGTCAGTATACTGTGCCTGAGTAGGGTATTCGTGTTCTATCTGCGGCATAATATACCTCCAAGTGAGCTAGCACTATAAAAACTGATGGAAATCCAGACTAGTACAAGCAGTACATATGCATGCAAGCCATGATGTGAGTGAACAAATCTTGATAGTGGATTTAAACCCCAAATCAACCAACCAACCAACCAATGTTGATTCTGCCATATAGGAGAGTATAGAAAGAGGACTTAATTTAATTCAGTATTTAAATAAATGTTTGTATAGTTCATTTATTGATTTCAACATGTTCAATGAAATGGCAGATGAGGAGAAAGCTGTTCCGTTCCATGTTATTATAAATTTGCTTTAAAAACCGTGTCATTGTAAGTGAATGTCTTTGTTGACTTATGTTCCCGATTTCATATTGCTTCTAATAATTTTTAGTACTGACAGTGAGGATTGACACCAACTTACGTTCAGCAATTATGGAAAGTATACAACTATTGTGGTTCTCACATATCTTGATACATTTGCCCTGTTTCATTGCACACAACCATGTAAGTTATACTGCATTATCTGATCAGCATACTAGTAATAACAATTCAGTGTTTATCAGTCTTGGGTGCTTATCAGCTGTCCTACTGCATTATCTGATCAGCATACTAGTAATAACAATTCAGTGTTTATCAGTCTGGGGTGCTTATCACCTGTCGTACAACTGTATCGCCTGCACCTGGAAGGAGGGATTTAACATATTTATTAATTGATATAGTTTAACCTTTAGACATAGGGTATGCACTTGTATTAAGAGTTAATTGCCTGTATGAGCCATTAAGTGCGATGTCAAGGAAATATTTATGACTTTGTAAGTGTGCTTTTCCTGGTGATGAGTGGAAAAAGAAATGATTTATTGAAATAGTGCTCATTGAAAGAATACATTTAACAGATACCATCAACTCCCGATCTGGGCAATATTTCTCTTGTAAATGTATTGGTGGAATAAAAAATACTGTTAAGATTATACTGGTTACAAAACTTAATGGCTGATTCATGGCACTGAGAAATATATATGATTCATAAACACATCATTTTATTAAAAATATATGCCTTGTATCTCTCTCTATACATCATAACTAGCATAGTTTATCACCCTGCTCTGAACAGCTTGAGATGACCCTATTACTGCCCACCAGAGCAGCTTTGGATGACCCTATCACTGCCCACCAGAGCAGCTTTGGATGACCCTATCACTGCCCACCAGATCAGTGATGACCCTATCAAGATTACTAGCCACTAGCTATTACCCTATGAAGACTTCTGGCAATCTAGACCGATGAATACAAATTGCTACTTTCTCAGCCAATTGATGCAGCGATTACCTTATTAGGTGTCTGTGTCGCCATAAGGGCTTTGACTTCACTTTTAGCAGCATTGGCTTTGTTCTTAAACAGATTTCCACGTGTCCTCCAGACACAATCACGGCGCTAACCTTGTGTCCTTGGTCCGTGATCAGAAACTTACAAAGTAAACGTTTTCTTTAGATCACTGAACTTGTTTAGTCCTTAGAACCCCTGCACTGACAAAATAGGTCGTTACCATGAGATTGCAAGGTCTTTAGCATTGAAAGCTAGTGCAATGCTGCTAGCAGTTCGACATCAAACCAAAATCACTCTAGTGACCGAATTAATACTCTCTTATAACATACATCGTTTCCTACATCTAGACTCTGTTATTGACTTTCTTTGACACTGCTCATCATGTATGGGCGAAAGATTCCCGCTGTGATGTAAAACAATAATTCACTCACTCTTTGACACTGTGGAAATATACCAGGATGTGGTCTATAGGATAGATTATCCTTTCTACTGTAACTTGTAACTTATAACCATATTATTTTAGGCTGTTCTGTATTTATTATCTATGGTATAATCGTTGAACACTTCGATGTGACCATGTTCGCTGTGGCAAAGTTCACAGTCTGGATCTGACTGGTGGCATGGCCAGTACAGGACTGGGAGTTGGGTGTTGGTTACGGGTGTCAAACACTAATTTGTGGCCAGTACCTCCAGCTATTATTGCCATCAAACAGCTGCCACTCGCAGAATTGGGAAAACATACCTGCCAAGTTCTATGTGCTCTCGCCTGGTGAACACATGCTATTATGGCACCTTGGGTAGCAAACTTGTGAACACTTTGGGAAGTCCAATTCCTGTAGTGTTAGGATATGTAAATAATTCAGCTTGAATGCGTTTAAAACATTGAAATAAGAGGAAAAATTCATCAGGAACTCGTCATTTTGTTTTTATCCATCAATTCTTAGTCATCCATACACACCACCATGATAATACCAATGATACAAAATATGTAGATCTAAACTGATTAACCCTCTTCCTGCTTCATTAAACATAGACACAGCTCTTTGGTGCATTTCAGCATGGAGAGAGTTAAATGAGAATAAATGATGGACACTCAAACCACCATATACTATTTTGTAAATACACTTTCATTCAATGACATCCATGTCTACTTACCTACCTTTTCTACGAGTTCTATCCATTTCATGACCTTTCATGACCCCATTTCATGACACACATCTACATGACATCCATCCACATGACATCAAGCCAGGTACACATTAATTTAATGGAATCCGTTCAATCACATTCAGTGATATATAATCAACAAAATTAATTAAGGGCCAATCGAAATTGTGTAGGGATTCTCTACCAAATTTCAGAACTCGGCTTTAGGAATCTGGTGCCATTCCTCTTCTAATGCTTCTGAAAGTTCTTTAAAGAGTACCTGGAGCCTGTAGATGTTTGGAAATTCTTCGTTGTTAAACTGATATATGTAGCTAAATCGTTAGGGCCCAAAATGCTCCGTCACATATTGGTGAAAGATTCCCGCTGTGACGTAAAGCAATAAATCACACGCCCCAAAATGCTACTGGCCCTTAATTAATTTTGTTGAGTATATATACATCCATTCTATGAAATCCGTTCCTTGACATCCATCCTTGTACATATCAATTCAATCAAATCGATTCATTCAATAACTTCCATCCATCCATTACTTTAGTCCCCAATTCATCACTCGTTAATGAGAGTTCCGTTTCTTACATGACCAAACCTTACGACCCGCAAACAAACAGTTATTGGACCTGCTGAGGATTAATGTTCAGTTTATAACCCAATCTTGTTTTGATAAACTCTGTGATTCAAGTGCAATTTATATGCAGATTTTGTTAAGTCTGCAGAGACTGAATTTGTAAAGAATTTGGAAAACGATTTTATGGAAGCCATTGCTACCATGCTTTAAACCACACGTTTTACACATATGAGATTTCACACACTTTATTACCCAATTGAAGCTGTATGGTATGATCAAAGCGATTGAGCGGCATCTTGATGGTACCCCGCGCTAACTCCAATACTCCTGGGTTATTCTCGCAATCCACAGACTTAATAGCCTATGAACACCATTTTGTGTTTAGCATGAAGCACTGAGCGCCATTTCTCCTCGGAGTTGTAAAATCATCGGGCTTGAGATTAAACGACGGCAGATTTTTTTAAAGAGTTAATATTGTGTGTGTTGAGGGAGACATTAAAAGAGATATTTACATTGGGTGTCATGAAATCATCATGCATCCCAAGTTAGTCCTCCCCAGTGGATGACCTGACCTGGCTTGTTATAGGACGATGGCTAGCAGGGAATAGTGTGATTTGTAATGTAGCAAAATACATGTTTATTCATGGCAGTGGTAGTGAAGCAAGACCTCAGGTAGGACATGGGTTTGTAAGCTGGTAGTGTACTGGCACTAATATATACACAACTAGTGATATATTGATGGTTATTTACTGGTGGTACGTACGGGTTGTGGTTTATTCATGATAATCTATTGACTGTGATATATTGTTTGCAATGTTTTGGTGGTCTGATCTGGTGGTGATATATTGGTTATGATATATTAGTGGTACTGCACTGGTGTTGATAAACTGGTGATAGTATATGTACGGGTGGTAATGGACTGGGAGATATCTACTGTTTGTTATATATTGGTAGTAGTAAACTGGTTTTATTGACTGTTTACTTCATAATGTGCTATGGTATATTACTATCATCATTGTCATTTGTTAATTTGTTATTTTAATAAATGGTCTTTGCAGGTTTTCATCACAAAACAGGTCTCATTAAAATCCATGCAACCTTGTTTTTTTGTAAAATGTGTACAATGTTTTGGAAATAATTCGTACCATCAATATTTGTTTTGGAGATTTTTCAAAGGCTAATAATAATATAATGCAATGTGCTTGGTTTTTATCTCCCTGAAGATCCTCAGCTACTCTTTAACTTCGCCTTCTTTGCTTTCGGATAATGCAACATTGCTATCGTCAATCTCCCTGTTGATGGCTGTTGTATGAATATTTAATGCTTTTTGTATCCCAGGACTTTCTCCGGATTGACCTCAGTTGCTCTGTGATTAATGTATTTCACAACTATGAAAATGCATATGAAATGCCAATCTCTTGTACATTAACCTCCATGTGTAATATTGCATTATGGGTATAGATTACGATTCCTCAGGGTGCTATACAACTGATAAGCAACAGATTGGACTGTGGCCTACATGCCCCAGAGATGCATGCTACAGCTATGAAGCAATTTTATTGCTATTATCAGAATAATCACATTCCGCTGGGAACCAAATGACTTCCAAACACACCAGTTTTCAGGAATTGAAGCGATAATGGCCGATAACAAGCAAGCTATGAATCGTTGGGGTCCGTATTTATGCACATCAATTTGGCGCTGATGTTCCAGGGTTGACTCGGCTCTGGTTCGGACTCTGATGTGTTGGCATTGTTTCTTCAGCAAACTAATGGAAGCATGTATTTAACACCATTTCTGGCATACTGAATCGCGGTACAATTGATTAGCTGGAGTTGTGTTTATATTATGAAATTAATTGTTTGCTTGGCGTGTTCTGCATGTTCTCTTTGAAGTCTTCTGGATATCCAGAACAGGTCCTGCAGGATTAAGCTGTTTGTTGTCATTTCTTTGATGTCTAAGAAAAGTTGATTTTCGAATGGCAGAATCCGGGTGCGAGTACCTCCCATCTGGAGTACATCAGACATTTTCTATAAGACTTCCTACACATTTTAAGAGTTGTTTCGAAGTCTATTTTTAGCTGTTGGAAAGTGAGCACTTTCAGTGAAAACGTAATGTTTGTGAATTGCCTCACTTGATCTTGTCATACTGTGCCTAGCTGTTGGTGGTACACTATCTAGATATTCATGAGCTGTGCTGGCTTATTTGCACAGTAATTGTAGCTGATAAGTGAAGATGCCTGTTGCTGGTATGCTTGTAGCATTGTGCCAACAGTTTAGGATGTAATTGTGGCAGGGTAAACTCTATAATTGACATGCTGTATGCAGATTTACTTCTGCAGTTAAGGCATGTGGAGAGAATGATTGGGTGAGTACAAGTTGTAACACTGAAGTCAGACTGCTTCCTGCTGTGATTCGGTACTGTTTATAGGCCACCTGACCAGACCAGTGAGACTGATGTTTGAGTCACTCAATTATGGAACTGACCAGCATGGGTTTACCACTGTTTGAGCACTGTTATGAGACCACTGGAACATTGTACAGTTTGATGAACCTTCTTGAAGGGAACCTAGACAATGCTGTCCAGTTTGAATCACTATCAGCATTTACTGATGGCTGGAGGTTTACCAATACTATTTGACCATGTCATAGTAATGTGATCTCATGTACATGGCTGGATTGATGCATTGCAATTTTATTGAATGTTTTTTTATGCATTATTTACATTATTCATATAGTAACATTACATTTTTTTTTTTTAAATAATGTGATTCCTTTCTTGCAGGGGATACAAGATGCTAGTGTTGTAGTTGAGAAGTCGTTTACTCAGCTAGAGGAAACAATGCTCATATTGTCTATTTCTCATTGCAGAATTGCAGTACCGCCCCCTCCCCCAACGGAGACCACTCCTCCCGCACACTGAACCACACCCAGAGCTCCTCCCTGGGGGAAGACGACCTCCAGCCCAACGGCCCTCAGAGAAGCATCTCCAGAGACAGGCTGAGCGATGTAAGTACCTAGACACTTCCTGTTACAGCTCCTGATGCAACCCCTCCTGCCACCACATGGGCTGTAATGTATGGATAGGTCCACTGGCTGTTAGAAATTCAGAAAATAATAAGGGGGTCCTTCTCCATAGGCCGATTGTTAATGGTGATCAAATCTGTAAGTTGCAGGGGGTCCCATAGATGCCTTTAGCATTGAAGATGTTCAAATGCCCCCCCCCCCCCAGGGCCCCCTTTAATTCAAACACTAGGATAGATAGGTCTATTGGCTGTAATAGATAGATAGATTCTGTTATGTTTCTGCCTTCTGTAATCCTAATGTGTATGTCCACTGTGATGGCTGAGAACCGTAAAAAAATGACATTGAGCTCAATAGTAGAATTTTATTAGGATGATTTTTCACTATGATGCAACAACATATATTTTGACATTTATGTATCTATTTTTTTTCTCCATTGTGTACGTGTCTTATTCAATTATCGACAACAAGATGAAACAACCGAGAGCCTTTTAAATTGTTAGTTTTATGATTTTAACAATTCAGATTTGCGTTCTATCTTTCTAATCCATTATTTGGAGGCATACAATGACATCTTTCAATGTTCAGTATTCTCTAATCTATCTATGAACATTTAGAATCTATCTATGAAAATTTAGAATCTATCTATGAAAATTCTATTTTTGTGGCACAATTGCTCAAAACCTTTTTGATGAATTTATCACGGGAGAATTCCATATTGCATGCATGTTTTTTTAAGACTTAAAATATAATATGTCATATAATTTTTGTTGCTTGATGGCATTACAAAATATGAGCTATACGTGTTATTTTTATGCATTTATATTAATAATATCTTCTTTTGGTATTATTAATATTCCTTTGATGCAATAATGGGCAAATGGTGCATTTATAACACTTATTTAATTAATTCCACCTGACAGCACGGCAGTCAATTAATATAACTTGACAATATCAATTTACAGTGGAATATCATTTCATTAGCAGCCATGCACATAGTGTAGAAACGGTAAAGATGGGGGGTTATTGCAAGATGACCTCACTTGGTTGTGGCCTTTGTGCATATCTCAGTCTGGCATTGAGTCTGTGTGCGCGCATACTTTGTCTCAGCCGATGGAAAGTGACAATTACCATCTGAGAACATTGTAATCTTCCAAAATCTGGTATTCTCTAAGAGAGCTGACAATTAATTAGTGCCATGTAGAATGTTATGCCCGTCTAGTTTATTGATTACAGAAATATCCCACAAGGACAACTAAGTTTACTTTCTGGCAATGTGGGGGAATAGTGTGAAATTGATTGTAGGACGAGCTAGTTCTAAAAGAAAGGATCAGAGGGCTATGTATGAATCACTCGCCTCTATGCATTACTATGCTAGCTTAAACTGGTTTGGTGCCACTAAGGTTATTGGTGCCTGTTGGTGCCACTGTGTCACCTTGATGGGCCTCACTGTCCATCCTAAATGGTTACTGTAGTTTGTCATTACTAAGGTCACTGTGAGTGTTTTCGCTGCGTCTATGGTTAGTTGGTCACATCTGCTGGTTGCCTCTGGTTAGTTGGTGACCTCTGTTAGTTGCCAGTATGGTTGCCTTTATGGTCACCACTTTGGTCACCTGTATGTGTGGTCATCACTATGGTAACAACTATCGTCAATATTATGTGCCACTATGGTAACAACTATCGTCACTTTTATGTGCCACTATGGTAACAACTATCGTCACTTATGTGCCACTATGGGAGCCTCTTGTCACTATTATGTGCCACTATGGTAACAACTATCGTCACAATTATGTGGCACTATGGTAGCCTCTTATCACTTATGTGCTACTATGGTAACAACTATCATCACTTATGTGCCACTATGGTAACAACTATCGTCACTATTATGTGCCACTATGGTAGCCTCTGTGGCAGTGTGGTTGAGGGGATGTATACAGTCAGATTTGTTTGGCTTCTGGAATTTTTTCTTATGATTTCTATGACACTTATTTATTATGAAATGTTCTGACTTGAGTCTACACAGGTTCCTCTGCCAGACTTGTTGATACAAGTGGTAATATTCCTGCCCAGTTAAAGCTAGGTATAACCCTCAAATGTCTTGTAGCACGGCCCCCTAAGGTGTTGGTAGCTATCGGCAATAACATGATTATCTGGGCTATAACAGGGCCAAATCGTCCAGAAAGATACAGTTACACTTAAGACATTTCCATGTTGAAAGATCAGAGGTGCTTACTCTCATCAATTACCCATGCTGCTTTGCTGCAGACATCGGTCAATCAATAATATCCCTTCAGTCTGAGAATATTGCCTGATGAAGCGCCTCTCTGTGAAATCAGTCTGCAGTTTGTTTGGTCATGTTTCTTCATGTTTCTACACTTCTAAGTCCATAGATCCCCACAGTTCTGATTCAGCCTATACATGTTCACTCAGCCTACACCCAGGTCCTCCGTTGAAGGTCCTAGGTGCGGGTGAAGGTACTCCAATTGAAAACTCAATTATTGACGCTATTCTAAGCTGCCCAGACTTTCTAGTGGAGCAGAGACGTTCTAGACAGGTTTCCACTCAGCTCTCCGTGGCTCGGAGGCTATGAGCTCCTCAAGAGGTTGTTAAACAGCCTTTCAAAATTAAGACTTCAATTACCCTCCCCAATTCATTGATTCAGTCAGTCAGCAAATGTACTTCTACCCACAGAAGCTGTAAAGCTATTAACGATTCTACAGCTATTTGAAAAGCACATTTTCCACACTGCAGGTATCTGCCAGAATGTTTATTTTCCATTCTTTATTTTCAGGCCAGTACACACTCCAGTTCTGGACAAGGCTACATTGTAAGTACAGAAATATTAATGTTCACTTGTCCTCCATCTAGGACATATATATATATATATATAGAACCTGGTACTAGAAACATGCAACAGCTAATTTCAGATTCCAGAAGGAATAACCTGCAAGATAGCCTGTAAGTAATAGTTGTGTCAAGATCCATGTTTGACAGTAAGTGGCACACTGTTAAAGAATTGAAAAACAACATTCTTTCACGGAAGTCAGAAGGATATGATGAGAGAGCAGTACCTTCAGATTTAATGGCAATGGGTTGTTTTCTCATTCCAATCTTGACTTGTAATCTCACATTGATGCCATTATGAGAGTTTTCATTGTTGGTTGTGTGTGCGAGATAAAGATGAAAATACAAAACAATGTAATTAACATGTCAAGATGAGCACATGTCACTTTTGAAAGACGAATAATATAATTAATTTTTTTTGGTTGAAAAAGTATCCAAATTTACTTTGCATCTTGTATGCAATGACAGATTTCACTGGGAGTAGACAATCTGATAGGTCAGCCAGGAAGTATCTGCTTGTTACCACTAACTAAAGCCAAGACATTGCTATAGTAACCCCATAATTACACCTGTTGACAACTGTGAAATGGAGCAATCTTTTTATAGTGTAAATCTGGAAAGTCCTCAATGAAGCCAATACTCGGGAGCTTTGCACTATTGGAAAAATCCGACAAGACTATTTTATGTCATTAAATTACATCTGGCTCCAACATGACAACGGACATGTCTGTGTGAATCTTGCAGGCCAGGGACATGACAAACTCAAACATTCTTCACCAAACACCAATCACAGTCCAGGAAATTGCTCCACTCAGTAAAACCTGTCCGTTTCCGCGCACCAGAACCAAACGTAATTGGCTTTTTTGCTGTCTGGAAATAATATGGCGGTCAAACAGGGGCAGAGTGCAGACAGGAAGTGGAGGTGAATAGCTACGTGATTGGTTGTTTTAGGCGGCAGACGTGTGACAAGACTGTAAGTAGGCTCCCGTGTTTGCAAGGACTAACTAAGGGATGTTGCTTGTCGAGAACGTGGTCTTTTGGATCTCGCAATGCATGAAAATATCTTGAACTTGAGCCCGGTAAAATATTGAGATGTGTGAATTGAATAATGTATGTTTTTAGAGCTTTATTGGCTAGGAATGTAAGGTGACGTTTCAATGATTGTAATGATACAATTTTAATCATAGTCTCGATAAATGAATTCTTTAAGTTATTAAATTTAGAACAACTTGTACAAGGTTTGTAGAATAATGCTAACAACAAAATTGCTCTATTACCAAAATACATGAATTTAACATCCTTCTCAAGGTCACCAGCAGTTTAACAAAGGTAACCAACAGTTTAACATAAACATTTAGCTTCATATTATTTTAACGACGAAGAATTTACAAACATCTTCAAGAACTTGCAGATGCAGAAGAATGGAATCAGATTCGTTTTGAAATTTGGTAGAATACTTCCCCACAAAACATCTGCTTGCCCCATCATCATCTTTTTGAGTATATGTGAACTTGTGAATATGTGAAATTTTTTATTTTAACCTACTTGCTGCTGGAGGTAACCAGAGATGCCAGATAAAACGGTGATTGTAGTTAAAGATATGTCATTACACAGTTTAACTTTAAAATGGATTTATTTTTTATTACTGATATTTACATCCTACTTTGTTCGCGAAGATGGGATGTGATACGCTGTCTGCACCGTGGCAATGCAGTTATCCTTTATCTGTCCATACCAAGTTTACTGCAACATTTATCGCTACAGGTGTTGCATTAGGGGCGGGTGGTAGAACAGTTGGACTTCAGAGCCAAGGTTCCAGATTCAAATTCTGCCCCGGGGGCCCGGCATCAATGTTTGCGAAAGTTACCGTATTTCCTGGCGCTTATTGTCGTCAGAGGTGCCGCAGACCCGGCGCCTATTTGAGGCCGGCGTTTATTAGAGGCCCTGCGCTTAT